>QNGE01000404.1:51224-164500 GCA_008508345.1 Paragonimus westermani
CTTTGTTTAAGGGTACCTTTTCTAACCCCCTTCTTCCTGATACGGAAGACAGCAGTGCCGCAACTATAAAAATAGTTCTGCTGTATGCCCATAGGATCGTGCCTCACTGCCTAAGCACTCCTACGCGGTCAGCAGTGCGGCATACAATCCTATGAGTGTAACTGCTTTCCGTCTGACTGCTCCCCTTTGGCCTGTCTGACAAGGTTGCACCTGGAAGGACAGGAGATCCACCAAACAGATAACCAAAAGACAAGCAACAAGCAAACCGGGGGTTGTTTGATCATTATAATTACTCGATCGAAATCGGGCTCTCACTAAAGGCGACAGTTGGGTCCTCAAAAGCTGCATGTGGGCAATTCAGCTCGATGTGTTTATTCAGCCTTCGTTTAAATGACTGAGTAGTAGCCACCTGCACTACCGTTTCCGGTAGCGAGTTCCATGGGCGAAAAAAGCGCATAGGAAAACAATCCTGTCTATGCAGAAGGCGTGGACGCTGTTGGTTTAACTTCAATCAGTGGCCACGCAGATTATGTGAGGGCAACTGTGAACATGTGCCGATTTAGGTGAAACTCATTACGGAAGATCTTGTGGAAAAATATAATGTCCCTGCGGGCTCGCCAATATTCAAGACTGAACAGGTGCAATGTATGGAGACAATCCGAATGGCATTTTTGAGACGGCCCGTGTACACTAATTGTGGCTCTACGTTGAACCCTTTCCAACATATCCATGCTCCGTCTCAAGAAAAAAGCACAAGCTTGAATATTAACTTTCAAATGAGGACGGGCATGAGTGGCAAACACTTCCAAAATTTGCCGTAGTGAACTGGCCTAATAGGCGGCCCGGCAGGCTCATCTTATAAGTGGTCCTTCCGGGACAAGCCTGCTTTAGTAAGTGGATTGCGAGAGCCCACTAATGACGACCGTCTCTGGATTGAACATTTTAGTTACTACCTGCAGCCTAATAATACCCAACAAACAACTGAGATTCGCTTGATTTACAATTCTTAAGACCTTGCAATTAATGACATTGAACAGCACAACATTTTGAGCAGCGTACCCGGACAGGACATCTGAGTCACTTTGTAGTGCATCTTTGTCCTGTGAGCTGTGAGTAACACGGAAAATTCTGACATCATCCGCGTAAAGCAGTTTTTCGGAACTTACTAAGGCTAGTAGTTCGTTCACGTATAATGTAAACAGTCGGGTCTAAGAATGGAACCTTGAGGGACCCCGTAGAAAGCTGTCGTGATAGATGAGAGGACTCATTGACACGGACCTGGGAAGAGCCATCCTGCGAACACTTCTGGAACCAGTCAGCCAGACCACCTCCAGAGCCTAGTGCTCTAAGTTTGTTTAATAAGGCATCATGATTAACACTATCAAACGCCTTTGGGAAGTCAAGGGAAACAGCAACACTCACGGCAACCGTTCATCAGTTTACTTCTCCCATGAGATTTGTCTGGCACGACCTAGTTTCAAGAGAGGGGTGTTGAATCATATGCAGATGTCTCGCACATCTTAGGAAGTACCACACAGCATTGTCAGTCAGATTTTCCATAAATTCTGGAATCATTCACAGCAATACCACTGAAAGGTAGTTTTGAGGGGCTGAACGATCTGCTGATTTAAATATCGGATGTAACACGCAGGTTTTTCACTCAGTTGGAACTTTTTTAACTTCAGAGTGAGATTAAATAAATGATGAATGTGACAAAAAGTCGGCACATTCTTTAAAACTATTGACGCGAGTTCACAAAAACCTGGGGAATTTCCCACAGCTTACGTTACACATGCACGGCATTAAAGCCTAAGTGGCCGAGGCCTTGTTCGGCGTACTCCGTTGGGGAAGCAACGTGCAGGTCGTCAGTTACTTCTGGAGGCCATGGCAAAGTACTTTGCCAGTATTTGGATAGTGCGTTTGTTGCCCCCTTATTGTTACCGGTGAGTTAACTGTCTAGTCTATGCATCTGAGAATCCTGGTTTGGCTTGAGTTACACGAGATTTGGTGACGAAAATCTTTAGGGTGGGTCAGTACTTAATTGAATAGTAGTCTTTGAAATTCCCTGGTGCCTTGTTTGCAATGTTTGTTAATGATGTTTCGAACCGGCAAATAGATTCAATAATCATATGAACTCAGCGTGGGCTGGTATCGGTCCCATGCGGCCCTTTTCCTTTTGAGGATTTTGACAATTCTGCTGTGTATATGTGGCTTTGGCTTACTTGATTTCGGTGGGGAACGGAGAACACTGTTGCGCATTGCTTCGCCCAACAAACCCATCACCCGGTCCTACTGCTCACCTATTGAGGTACAGTTTTGCAACCAAGAAGCGGAGCTGAGGAAGTCTTTCACAGACGTAAAGTCTGCCCTGCGAAAGTCCCATCGAGTGACGAGATCGGATTGGTGGAGCTCCGCTGAGTGAGTGAACTGGAATTGAATTATACTATGGTCACCCTGCGTTTCAACGATTTTAGAAGTGTAGATCGATCCACCGAATCAAACTCATCTCTATAATCAAGAAATACAGCGATTGTTGGCCGGCGGTACACATGACGTTGCTCCAGAATTTGAGGAAGAGTAAAAATGTGACCTACACATCCCCGCCCAGGGCGAAACCTTGCCTGCTCTTCTCTAATGTTTACCTCGTGAACTGCAGTGAGCCGACGATGTGTTAAGATGTCAGAACTCTAGAAATGACTAGAGCCAAACTAATTCTCCTGATACCTTTCTCGAATATAGAAACTATTATCGCTTGCTCCCAGCACGGAAGGACGGTCTCCATCCTCCATACAAGTTGAAACAGCTGAGTCAAGGCCTTTAGTAACGCCTCCCCACCTTCTTTGAGAAGGGTCGGCAAGAGATAATCTGGACCAGCAGCCCAATTGCTTTCGAGAGCCGAGATGCAACTGAGGACCTGTCCCAGTGGGTAGTTCCGAGTCTACCGACCAAGGTACTACATCACAAGTTTGTGGTTGCGACACAAGAGAAGCAGTAGGCCAGATAAACTGACTCTCAAAGTGCTCCGCCCACCGCTCTAATCTTCGCTAATAACTTCACTGGCAGACGATTGCCTGGGACCAATGGCACGGGTAGGCTTGAAGAGTATTTCGATGTTCCTTGAAGCAAAAGCGATCCCCATTTCCTTAACTTTCTGCGTTAACCAAGCCTCCCGATCAGTCTTTAGACGATGTTGCAGGTTCCTACGGACAGCTCTTCTAAACTTGTTATATTAGACACCTTCTCCTGGTCTGTTACCACTATTGTGGTCGGTGAAATACCGACCAGCGTAAATAGCTACTCCTGTTCCAGGATGTATATGCGACGCAGTACCTAACTTTCATTTTATAGTCAGCAACGATGTAAACGTAAATCAGCTAGTAGTGTTCACCTAACAGAAAACCACCTACAAAACCCTGTCCACCATGCTTTCGGACAGTAACATGACTTTGAAAAACTTAGGCCTGGGTATATGAGGTGGGAGGGGCGTGGTAAACAACGTACACCACTGGCTACAACGCCATTGACGTTCCAGAGAATAAACTGCCATTAGGACAAATTATGAGTAGGATTACTGAGTTCGTCTTTTCCAGCAGCCTATGACACTCCATGAAGTACTATACTACCAGCCCTGATGTTCTTCAATGATGGAAATGACAGCTGACTTCTGACTGATCTCAGGGTACTCCCACGAATCTGAACAGCTATGGAGTCTCGCAGAACCTCAGTTGGGCTAGTAATTTCTGCGTCGGACTGAACCCAGTGATACTTTAACCGGATGAAAATGCATTGCGAGGCGAACATCACGGATCAGTTGAAGCCTCATGATTGAGAATGAACAATTTTTCACATATTTCCCTAAACGACTACGTATCTTACTGCTCACGCCCTGCTAGCGAGGTTGAACAGCCTTTCGGTATAGCGAAGACCGTCCGCGTGTCTAGAACGGTAAGGTTGATTTCGCATGGAATTAGCGTGGCTTTGTCGGAATTTCCTGAGGCCTGTTGGCCCTTGTGAGATAGCTTCGCTTGTAACTGTTAATATGGTTATATCCGTTTGTACGAGCTTCACCTTCAACATATGAAGCTTCGATTCAGTCTCCCTTCTAAGTGTCCCCGAGGTTACACTTGTTCACACGAGATTTGTTGTCGGCGAACTTGCTATCTGGTTATCAAACACAGTTAGGATATTGGCGATGATGGATAATTGAGCTGAGTCTCCAACAAGCTGAACCCCGTCACCGCTTGGACAACCAGCCGGCCCATCTTCGGCCATTTTCCTCATTTTCGCCTTTATCGAAAAGACCTGACAACCCAAGATGGCAAGTCATGCAGATAAAATGAGTAAAACCAGAAGGATCTCGATTTAGAGCTTCATGTGATTTGGACATGATTCTATCGCACCCACAGAAAAATCACTATTCACATGTGAATATTGTTTAATATATTAAACACAGAAGAGTATGGTTGCAGCACATACTCTTTTAGAGCAGTTACCGCAGAGCTCCGCACATTGTTTAACTCCATATTGAAATCTATCAAAGTAATCGATGGTGGCGTAATTCACAGACAGACTCATGCAAACCAGCCATAACTGACTCCAGTCAACATGATTAGTGGGGGCGCTTTACGTAAGCGAACGTGAGCTCGAGTCTGGCAAGAAATTAAAATGACTATGAATTTCATTGCTATAAAACTGCCGCTGATGTCGGCGACTTATGGTGAAATGCCCCCGAGAGTCGGCTCTCTTTTATACAAAAATTTCAGAATTCAGTGGAACATTTCATATGAAAGTTATATCACGTTCGGGTAAAACTAAACAAATACTATTGCTAGAAAGCATATAAAACACGACACCTCTCGCGAAATTGTTCGCACTTATTTCAGCGACACGTGCCCTGATAGCACATCCAGAGATTGACAGACGTTTGCGCGCTTAGCAGCTCATATATATGGACATACATGTATTAAAATATAGAGGGACGTCTATAAATAATGTACACATCTATGAACATGAAATTCTATATCATCATGTATATATATAAGTATACACATAAGTATATATAGGTATGTGGACTTGTGGATACATATATCTTCATAAGTCCATATACCCATATATACTTATGGATATAGACATACGTATACAGTTAGCACCATAGAAATCGGCCAATTTTTTTCTAGGTTCAATTCAATTCAGTTCACAGGCCAGATGAATGCCAGGAGCCAGAACGTCCAGATTCTTCAGCCAATAAACCCGCGGTCTTCAAAGCTTTAACTTCAGGTTTTCTTATTCCAACGTAAGGCGTCCTCTTGCGACTTCATCACAACAGAGGAAAGGAGCATCGACGGAAGTATACACCTACAGAACTGTTGTTACTGCTCGTGAGAAATTACGCACACATGAGAACGCTTCAACTTGCGAACTGAAGATTTGCATTTATACTCATCGATGTCCAGCCACATTCACTATCGCATACGTCCCAACATCCATGCTCGTCAATGCCTACCTGTTCGTACTAACGCATACACCTACTACTACTACTACCACTACTAACGCGTACACCATTTGAAAGTCAGCATGTATAGTACACCTGCACTCGTATAGGTTTGCACACATGGGGTCGCTGATCGAGTTTCATGTTATTCCCCGAATAGCTCGTGCCCAACGTAACCAGTTAACAACAGTGAGACAGACGTTCTTAGTAAGTTCGTGTTAGGTGCAAATTAAGCACCTGTTAAGTTCAGTGCTGACAGCCTAGAAATAGAGTATATTGAAATGGCCCGAGAACATTGGGGGAGAGATACATCCTATTGCATGAACATGATAAAGTAAAAGGAAAAATGTATATATAAGTATAAATGTAAACAGCACTTGTACTCAACGGAAGCGAAGTTCCACAAGATAGGTACTGTCTCGAAGATGGAAGGGGAGGCTACCTACCCAAGCTCTCCAACGCATTCTGCTTTGTATGGGCTGTTTTTCATTTTTTAAAACCGTTTTTAGAGATGTGATCATGTGTACGTACGTCAGTCCATTTCCTAAATATCCTGGGCTACAAAGGTCGGGTAGGAATGATTCGTGATTAACCTAGTTCACAATTAACGACCACTGATCTGGATCACAAGAGCAGAATCGTAGTGGGTACTCCAGTGAAAACCAGACCATCACTTTATCTTAACCACACCCTGGCCACAGGGTCATCTATTTCTAAGGGTAGCATATTTGGAATACTGGCAGAGGTGAGCAACATCGGATTACAGCCCTGAGAAGATACAGTGTATCCGCATGGGGAATCGGTTCTAAGGCGTAGTTGCAGAAAGCCAGGAGGAAGGGTGGATGTGAGCACTCGCGAAGTGATAGACACAGCACGGGTGAGTGGAAACTAAGAAAGAAAAAGAAAGATGACTTTGGCGCTTGTGTTAATCTTGCTCACAAGTTTTACTAGTTCGCTTTGGATCACTCTTTGCAGCCATGGTTAGGCGAACTGTCCGATACCGCTTACTACACCTCGGCGCCACATGACTACTACCTGTCTTTTAAACAGTGATGCATACATGTACGCATGTAGACATTCTATCACGTACTGGCTTGCAATGGTATACACACTCATTTGAGAACGCAAGACAGTTGCTCAATGACACTCACAAAAATGCCCTAAACAGACAGCAAACTGCATTCATGCTTCGAACAATCAGGCGACAACAGTGTAAGGGTGATGTCATATCTGGGAATAAACGTTCCCAATCCTGATCCAGTCTTCTCTCAAACGAGTCGACCGAAGTGACCTGGACTACAGACTCTGGTAGCTCGTTACATGGGCTAATGACACTGTTCCCGAGAAACTCGGCTCTGATAGACGTGAGCACGTGGCATGCCCAGAGACAAGGAGTGATTCTTTAGGGGAGACGTTTCCCTGGCTACAAGCAGAGACTCTGTGAGACTCAGTGAAACAATACGGAATTTTATGAGTTTCGACTAGGTCCCCGCGAAGTCATCTACGTTCCAAAGAAAATAAGTTGGGTTTTTTCAATCCGGTTACATAGTCCATATCTTTCATTCTACCAGCCATCCTGGTGGCCAGCCTCTGAACCTTCTCCAGGCACTTTGTCTATTTTGAGACGCGGATCCCATGCCTTAACACAATATTCCAGATGCAGCCTCACCAACGCCTTATACAGTGGTATGAATACACCAGGGTCCCTGAAAGGGATCACTTTTTTGAGTTGAAAGAAGGCTGCCCTGGCCTTTTTGCAGCAAACGCACATTGGGCTGCCGGTTTTGAAGGTGCCGCAGACGGACCCTCAGATCTCTAACTTCATCTACCTGGGTAATCCATATACGCTCATTCGTCCCCGGGAGATAGAGACGGGGCCCTGTTTTATCGCAACATTAAATCAATGCACATATCAAAGTTAGATAGAGGGTCCCAGTCATCCGACCATGCGATCAACCTAATCAGATCCGTTTGAAGGTCCGATCGAATCGGATTTCCTACAATCTTTACATCGTCAGCGAACATGTAGCAAGGCGCATTCGGTTGATCAGCCAAGTCGTTAACAGATACCAGAAACGGGATGTGTCTCAGCACAGAGCCTTGTGGTGGACGTTGGACAGTCCTCCTCCAACGGACATTGTGAATGTCCTGTCTGACAAGAAGTCCCCAGTTCATTCGAGGACTTTTGGCGCAATGTAACAGTACCTAGGCTTTTCCAAAAGCAGTGGGTGATTGACTGAGTCCAACGTTTTGCAAACGTCGAGGTAAAAGAATTCCACATGCTCCCCGTTGTCTCTTGGTTATTTCGTCTACGAAGCAAATGAGGTTTGACAGACACGACCTTTTTTCACAAAGCCATGTTGATCAGCACTTTGAAGGTTGGTTCTACACAGAAAGCCAGCCAAGCGATCTCTGGTGACTCCCTCGTATCCTTTCAACAGGACGTAGGTCAGGCTAATAGGGCGGTAGTTTGTCTCTCTTTCGCACCTGCTTTGTGAATGGCAACCATAATGGCTACTTTACAGTCTTTAACATCCCCCTGGTTTAGTGACACGCTGATTAGTGCAGTTAACGGGTGGACCAAAACCTTGGCCAAGGGACTAACCAGAGTGGCATGAATACCGCTTGCTCCAGGGGATTTCGACAGACCCAGTGACTGCAGAATGGTCTGTACCTCAGAGGCTAAGGTCGTGAAATTTTGCTGTCATTTTGGCTCTTACTGTTGTCGGGCCTTTCAGATTGTCCTGCCGATGTACGCTAGCAAAATACTAACCCAAGTGGTCTGCTGTCTTCTGATCGCCAACCAAGATTCCACCCTCAGCCGTGGTGAGATTGCCAACGTGTTTACGGAGAACAGGGTTTGACTGCACGTATCCGCAGAACAGCTTCGGGTTGGATTTAGCCTTAGTCCTAGTCCTGCTTCATGCCTTAGTCCGTAAGTTTTGCGGACCATTAAGGCCCGAACTCACTCGAGCTGAAAATGTAGTCTGTCCGCAACCCCACCTGTGCGTTTGAAGCGCTTCCATGAGGTCTTTTTTCACTTTTGTGCCTAAAGTACAGTGGCACTGCACCAAGGTGGTCTACCCCTGTTATGTTTGCGAACCACAGGCGCGTGCCTTCCTGCTAGCATGGTCATATTCAGCTTTATTGCGTTCCAGAAATTCACCAATCGTTCTATAGTTTCTAGCCCACTGTTCCGGCACTGGCTTCCACTTGACAGTACTGTAATCTCAGAATCGCGTGATTACTTTTACCTACGGGAGGAGAGATTTCTATGGCATGTATCCGGCTTTCACTTCTGGTTACTACGAGGTCCAGCAGCGAGTCCTCCTGCCCTGACCTAAACCTGGTAGTTTGCTGAACATGATGCTGCCAAAAACGTTTATGGAGGCAGTTAAGGAACTTGTTCCAAAAACCACCCTCTACGGAGAACTTACGCTTTCAGTCAACCCCTCGTATGTTCACTTCGCCCAGTAGTGGGACAGAAATTTGCCTGCTGAAGATTTCATCCATGGTACCAAGTCACACGTTTCCTTTCTCATCGGTAGCAGAGCATCGATGTGCGAGTTGGTGCATAGGGGAATACACACTCCATAATGGATTGCAACTAGCGGAAGCACTCTACCTCCGGGCCTGCCGTCCTCCTCATCCCGTCTACAGTAAATCAACCCTGGAGGGATAAAGCGATCGGTCGTCACTTCCTGTTTGAGCCACGTTTCAATGACAGCGACTATATCACTTTCTGCCACTTTGGTGTTTAACCCAGCCCATTTATTGCCAATACTTCATGCATTTGTGTACAGGATGCCCATCCATTTATCCTGAGATCACGTCGTCGATTTTGAGATGGATCTCTCGGGACTAGCGCCCCAGGTTAATACCCCGCTTTTGTGACGGTGTCGGAGATATTACTCCACTTCTTCGGCATTACTTTTGTCTGGGAATGGTTGACTGGTCGCCTCTCCGATAACACAGAACTCGCTGCAGAGCTGATAATACTTCACAGGAGTTGTGGCTGTGTCTGCAGACGTAGCACTAGGTGGGGGAAGGGTGGATACAGGCTTGCTCCCAACATTAACGAGATCAGCCACTTCAATGTCTTTTGTGGTAGATTGAGCGGTTACACGTGGCCCAGTCAACGGCTGCTTGGGAAAATCGGTATGACGTCGGGCCCACCGACTTACGTCTAGATGTGAGTGAAATTAATCTTATGCACTCGCTGCATACCCACCTTAACTCAGGAAACTTGTAAAGTTTGAGTGCATACAGCGTGACCAATGAACACTGAACATAAAATGCCAACAGCCATAAGCTACTCAAGGCATCTGTTACTGGTTGTGAGACGGCACCTTCCGCATTCGCGTTTGGAAAGGCCGCAGTGACCACGGGTTTCGTTTCTCATTTCGGCAGTTAGACCGAGTGGGTGCGCTATGGTGTCTATGACATCTACAAAACTGCCACAGAAGAAAGCAACAATGTCAAGCAGGAGTTGACGATACAACAAAGACAAACAAAGGCTATAGTCTCTACATGGTAGGATTATACTGAAAGTCCTACAAAATGCAGCAGATGCTGAGGTGTTAACCAGTGATTAGTAGACCCGGAAGTACTGGGGTAACAACCCAAACCTAACTAGATAACGCTTATTTTTGACAAGCACAAGTGAGCTAGAGGCAGTAGACTTTTTATTGGTCACTCCGACTAAGCGGATGCCCACTGACCTGATCAGGTTGACCAAAACCTATGAGTACACAAGCGGAAGCGTTAGCCAAAATGTCATAATCATGGTCAAAGAAATATATATCGAACCTCATCGATCTTACTGGGACATGTTGTGAGCATTTCCTGTGAAGATTAATATTCAAACGTCTATCAGAAAAAAAGAAGTTATCTCAGTGGGAGACAACAGTTATCGTCGTAATTACGATGATTAATTAGTTAACTAATTAATTCTGACCAAAGCAGTGTAACGAGAACGCAATGACACAAAATGCAAATAGAGAATCGCTGAGGCAGTGTCCTGTAACCAGTCCGCTTTGGTCGTGTGAGCGCCATGCGAACACTGGTAGCTTTGCAGAAGGACGACTTTACGAGTGTTTTGCCCACTTTCAGTGCGTGCAAACTGAAGGGTCAAGGAAATTAAATGTCGTTCCATCTGAGTTTCGCGGGTACAAAAGGAAATGCGCCCCCGTCACCTCCACTCGTTTTTCAAATAAGCGCCAATGATATTTTCAACCAATCAGAAAATCCCTACAGCCGATGACCACCTGCCGCAGAAATCAAGAGGCAACCTCGCTCAAGTTTGAATCACCCGCTTGCTGGTGTTGACTGCAAGTACATGTAAAAAGACATGTAAATATATACACTTCCGTATCGATACATTTATAAATTTGTGCCCCTTAAACGTACGCATATTTAGATATTAATCAATCTGAAGCCGGATTTATTCATCAAATTGTCAGAAGATTCGGCTGTTCGAGCTACCTGCTAGCACCAATGAGGGATTCATTTAGGGGAGAATTAAGTTTGTTTGGGGAAAATTTAGGGTAGCTTTATTTTGACCAATAGTGTCGATAAATAAAACTATACCAGACCCGCTGCACGCTAGTGTATAATGAATTTATATAATACATGGAATACATGACAGAAGGAGTGACATTCAGATTTCAGCGATTTGTACACGGGTTCGAGGCTGGGGGCCCAATCTACCCGAATCCAGTCAGTTTGGTCGTTTCGATGTCCGGCGATTTTTTGTTGACCTGGAAGGCAGTCATTGAAAACGGGGTGTAGCACCGCTCTTGGTGGTTACAGAAAGTACCAATAACAGAGTAAAATAATAATCTAGCAAAACAGGATAAATTATTAATTCAGCGGTTTATTATGCAGGTGAGAATCCAATAACACTTTGAAATGGTCTTTAGTAAAGCAGCTAACAATCTCTAGTGGTAGGTTGTTCCAGTAGTTGATAACCCTATAAGAGAAGAACTGTTGTCTTGGGAAGGTCCGAGGTCGAAGCTTATAGAGCTTCTTGTCGTGACCTCTTCGACTGTTACCACTTACTAGGGTGATGAATTGTTGCACGAGTCCTGTGCTAAACAGAAAGTGTGTAAGAATTAAGTCGCTGCGGAGTCTGTGAAACTCGAGTGGATAAAGATCAAGAATTTCAAGGCGAGACTCGTAGGATAGATGCCGTAAGCCAGTGACCATTTTGGTGGCTACTCGCTGGACACGTTCAATGGCGAGTATGTCTTTCTTCAAACCGGTGTAGACGACTTGAATGGCATACTCGATCAATGGTCTTATGTAGACTCTGTAAAGCGTGTGAAAGGCGCGCTTGTCAATCCTGGAGAAGGTTCGTTTGATCACCCCGAGAGTCATGAGACCCCTTTTGGCGGCCAGCTGGTGATGATAAGAGAAAGACAACCCAGACGATAGCCAGATTCCTAGGTCTTTTCTGAGTCATACTTTCGTGATATCTACTACAGTTCGTGCACCATGTATCACGAGTAGGTTCCCGTAGTCTCCTCGGGGTGACATGTGCGCACACTTACTGTCGTTTAGAGGGAGACTCCAACCATCTGACCAGCAATTAATACGATCAAAGTCAATCTGCAATGCATTGGTGTCACAGGCGTTCCAGATTTTTAAGTCATCGGCTTTAAAGGAAAGGTAGTTCAAGTTCACTGAGTCGGATGTTAGGTTGCGTGTGCTTAAGAACGTCCTTAGTGCGTTAAAGTCTGCTTTCTGGAAGTTTCGGAATGCAGTCTTCGTTACAGCGCTTTGGAGCCAGTAACAGATAAAGTCAAAGTTTAGCAGCATATGGTCACTATGCCCTAGCGGCGGTTTGATGACCACCTAATCTACCAGGTGAGCCTCGTTCGTAATGACCAGATCGAGCAGGGAGGGTATCTGTCTTGGACGGTGCCTTGTAGGTAGATCGACATGCTGTGTCCAGGCTTTCTCATGGATCAACAGTGCAAAGGGTTTCGAGAACCCACAACCACAATCCTCATAAGAAGCCGCCATAGGGTTGAGTTTGGGTGCGTTGAAATCATCCATAGTATGTAGGAACTAATCACTGTACGGATAGACTCGTTCTTTGTTCAACCAAACTCGAACCGCTTTGATTATCCACGCGCGCTGTACTCAAATTTACGTCCTTCTAGAGGTTCCCGTCTCTTGTAACCTTTGCCGAAGTTGTCATTATGTCTTAGCAGCATCACGATCACGCTGAAGTAAAAGACATCCTATTCATTAAAGCATTAGTGGTTTTCTGAAGTGTTAGCCAGTCGTTCCACCATTTATCAAAATGTGCAACGCTTATTTGTCCAGCTTAACCGCAATGTACAAGAATCTTTGGAGAATTTAGACGTTTGCCAACGTTCTCCATCCACAATGGCGTCCGTACCGGAGCGCATATCACAACGGCTTTCTGAAGGCAACCTATCAACCCATCACTTTCATCCAGCACCTTCCTCCCTCAGTGGAAACCTTCAGTCAATATGCCTCGTCACAAGAGTGGTTCAAGGCAGGACGTTAGTAATTATCGTCCCATCAACCACACATCAATCTGCTTGCGAAGTTTGAGAGGATGATAAAGGTTCACATAGTCGAATTCTTAAGGACACAAAACCTTATAAACCCTTCACAGCACGGTTTCCTTAGCAAACGCTCTTGTATGACATGTCAGCTGGAATTATTGAACCATATATAGACGTCCGTCAATGATGGAAGTGCGGTAATTATCATACTCTTGGACATACAAAGGACATTTGATCGTGTGCCTCATAAGCGCCTCTTGATCAAGATAGCATCTTTTGGCATACAAGATCCCTTGTATAGCTAGCTGTCGTCATGCCTCGAAGGTCGCACTCAAACAGTCAAAATAAGAGAGCACTATTCAACACCAAAACCAGTAACTAGTGGGGTGGTCCAAGGAAGCGTTCTGGGTCCGTCGCTCTTCTTAATGTACATAAACGATCTGTGTGACGTTATTACACATGGCAAGCCCTTTCTGTTTGCTGACGATATCAAAATCGTTTACATATTCCGCCAGGGCAGTAGTATCAATAATTTCTGTCTACAAAATATACGACAGGACCTGGTGTCCTTGCAGTTGTGGTGCAGAACATGGCTGATGTCGTTCTCAGCACACAAATCGAGCATTCTCACTCATGGTTGTAAAGTACCCCATGGCTCCATCTTACTAGATGATTGTAATATTGGTACAGCCTCTTCTGTCAGCGATCTAGGAATACGGTACTCAAACTCCTTCAATTACTCTGAACAAGTATGCTTCCAGGTTGCAAAAACTAAAAGAACAATAGCCTGCATCAAATAGGCGTTCAGCCTACCAGCTGCGAAGCTGACGCTCCACAAAATTTGTGCTTGGCCTCAACTCGAGTATTGCACCTTCAGCTACTGCCACCTACGCAAGTCCGACAGGCTTGTGTTAGAAAACCTTCAACGATCGTCTACCAAAACCTTATCAGGATATTCCTCTTCGCTCACCTATAGACAGCGTTGTGAAAAACTTGGCACTGATCCACTTTGGCTGCGTAGACTGAAGTTGAACTTGATGCTGCTGTATAAACTCATACATTCGGATGCGATTACCTCAGCGATCACCGTCCACTTACAACAGAGCCCTCCATATAGTCTAAGAAATAAGGATTCCACCTTGCCAACCCCGATATCCCGGAAGAATAAACGTGCAAACTTCTCTTTGTAAAGTATTCCTACATTTGGAATAAACTTCCAAGTGAGGTCAGAGCCAGTAACAACGTTTAGCGTTTTAAAGTGGGTTTGGACAGCTATCTTACGTTACCAAACACGATGTTCATCTTCAAACTTTCTGTATCACCTGGTGACCTTCTCGGGTGTGGTCTGAAAAACATTTAGCCGTCAGATGAGTGATACGTAGATAACCACTTTGCTGTCCAACGCCTCTCGAGAACAGCCCGCTTGATACGGTTTGTTATATGGTTTACTCACAAGATCCTTTAGCAATTGGCCTACTGCGCGCTCACCAAACCCTTTGACACACAAAATTATTTTAATGATGTGTTTACTCATGTATATGCAATGCCCAAATTGCTATGAAATGTGCACTCGGCGCTCAATAGTAAGTCCAACAGAACATTGTCATGTGAGCTTTAGTTGTCACGCACATTTCATGCGGCCCTCCAAACCGTCGACTCAATTCTCCGTTTACTCGAATAAATCTCGAGTGCATAGTAAAATACCACAAAAAACGGTAGATAGGGTTATACATTCCAATAATCATAGCAAAAATATTAATATCGAACGAGTTCTTCGTCAAAACTCCCCCATACATAGTAAATGTCATAGTAAATCTTATAGCCCCACATTTTCTCATCTAACGTGTGAAATTACATTCTTCATCCCGATTCCCATATTATCCATTGAGCGAGGAAATTTTTCTGCGACGGATGGACGCACGGAACTTCGTCTAAGCTGAACGGTTCGCGAAATGTTCAACTCTGTGACGTTTTCTAGCAATCGATGAGATGCTGCGTTGAAATCTGCCCATTTGTTCGCTTGATTTTTGGATTTTCCGTCATGCCTCGCCAAAGTTGATCTATCTTGACAATTTCCGGACGCCAATTTCATTCCCTAACAGCAAATAATTCCTAAGGTGCGTTTGGACATCCTCTCAGAGTGACTTGAAATATTTGAAAAAATCGCTCATCCCACAACCTTGTAAACAGTGAATTAGTGTAACAACCCATTTTTTTGAGACTGAATCGGTGAAATGAGCGAACTATCTAATTCTCTGTTGCGTGCGTGAAAGTTTCATAAACTACAGTCGTTTTCTCTTTGACCACGTAATTCTTGCAAGAAACTTCACGTTTGTGCTTCCGTTAAATTATTCGTTTATGTATGGTTTGCAAATATCCACAGTGATCGCGCATAACCAAGCGTGCTTCTCACATATGCGTTGGAAAACATATATTATTTATTCATTTACTTAAACCTTCGTAATGCAAACGGTTGGTTTCAGGTGTAAAAGACAGCTAAACGGACACTGGTATGCGGGATCCGGAAGCTGATATTCCTGATGTTAGCGTTGTCGATCGCCTTCGAGAGTGGTCACTTTTCACCTACACTTCCAATGTGTAGGTGAAACAACTTTTGCGCACCTTGAAGAAAAGAATACCGGAGTTACTCAGTGAAGCCCGAACGTTGTTGTCGACACCGAGAAGTTCGCCTTTACCTGACGTTGAACCAGGCGATTATGCTCATTCAGGGTTGGTTAAAGGCATTGCGAATATTATTCTAAGCAGTCGACTACGGATGCGACGTCCGTAGGAATCCAGCTGAATATTGATGGTTTATCACCAACGAATTAACGATGGTTAACAACATGGCCTGTGCTTTGTCGCCTGAAAGAGCCGGTTGTAACCGAGCTGTCTGTGGTTGATGTGTATGAAGGGAGTAAAAACCGGAAGACGTCAACGTATATCTTCTGGACGTATTGCAAGAAGTGCATGGTGTGCCATACGATGGCATAAAGATAAACGATTTCACCGTTACGGGCTTTTTGAAAGTGGCGACCTGTGATATACCGGCTCTTTCGTATATCAAGCAGGTGCACCGGCACGGTGCACACTATGACTTTGAATAGTGTGAACAACGAGGAGTATACTGCGAACGAAAAGTAACGTTCGTGCCGTGAAAAGATTCTCTTCGGACGAACACATCCTCTTGCATCGCATGCCTCAAGTCTCCGTCCCCGTTTATGTCAATACCGGTCAATATGACCTCCATTCTCCCCATTGAACATATCCATTCGGAATGTCTGGGTGTTATCCCTCGTATTATTAGTGACTGGACGTCGGGACCAATCTTCATAAACGTTCGTGTAGGCCCTCAAGCACTTCAACGGATAAATGAACAAATTTTAATATGTCGGGAAAGCCTATCTCGTGACTTCCCTTGCGAGTGTCGCCTTCTGAAAGACTTTAAGACTCGGAAGGCTACAGAATGTTGCGCACCGGACCGGTAGCTTTGGAGAATATTTTGGACGGTGATAAGTATAACAACTTTTTAGGTTTGTCTGCCGCTATATATAGTTTATGTAACCCCACCTTTAGTTTTACTCGTTGTGAATTCGCGAAACAATTAACGCACGCAAATGTATCGAATTATCGTAAGCTGTATGGGCAAGAAGAGATGGCGTATAGCGTGCATCCGTTGAAACACCTTGCAAATGATGTAGCCACACATGGTTTACTTGATAACTTTTCTACAGATTGAAATCTGTGTCTAACGGGCCAACGCGACCAGTGGGACAATTTTACAGTTGTTTATCAGAAAGATCTTCCGCTTGTGGGACCGCCGAAGCCGTGCATTCTGATGTTGGTATACCTATCAGTTGTCCTATACCTGGATGCTGAATGTTTATTAAGGGTCCAATTTTGTTCATAAACACTCCCCCCCAACGAAGTTGCTCTTATTAGTGATGTTTCCTGCATAGTTGTCAAAATATGTGACTCTAATTCTGGAGGTTGCACTGTGATTGATCGCCCCTTTTACCACGCCCCGAACTCTCTCTTCACCCAAAGGTTTTCATCCCACCATTTGCATATCTTCACTGTCAACGATTTAACAAGTGCGTCCCGCACTGAGGTGAAAGGTTTACTTCTACGGCTTCATTCATGTTTTGTTTACATACTCATTTTGCATCCCGGTAAAGAGAGTCATTTAAAAACCATTGCAGTTTCGTCGGGGACTTACAGCATGCAACTTATTTTGCCTTGTTGTTTATAACGTGTCACTCAACTCTTAATGAGCTTCGACTTCAGATGTACACCGTTGTACCCTTTCCGGAGGACGGCGAACCCTGCTGCACAGTGCTGATTTCGACGTGGATAGACGGTGGCGTACCATTGTTATCAAATAACCAGTCTCTTCAGTTTACTACAGCTGTGCGGGACATCTGGGTTGCGCCGCCCGACTCTGCAAGGGGGTCAGTCAAAGTAAGTGGCACAACTGCTGATTTCATGATTGTCTTGTGTTTTAAACGACCATTTGCGGGTACGTCGTCATGCAAAGAGGGCGGAGATCTCATCAAATGTAGGTTTGACTGATGTGACACTGCGAACGAGAAAATGGAGTCAGAGGGCCAGCTAACGTCGATGTGCCTTTAAATCCTATTGGTTATTTGCAAGCGTTCGAAGAAGCTTCTGTCGCACTCAGCCTCCGAGGACCCCGACGGCTGTTTGCCCATGCCTGCTGCTGGTGCCATAGCAGCACGATATTCGGCGTTCGTCTTGGAGGCTCTTCAGGAAAGCAGGAGTGCCACACACACTAGCCTTCAGTTCAAAGCGTTCCAGTCGCCATTTTCCGCAGTCCCTTCTCTTCCTCCGTGGGCATCCCCACATTTCATCGTCCCATCTCTCCTACTGCGGTGCCTGATCCAGCGGTCACCTCAACCGGCCTCGTTCAACCATCCCCACGTTTTCTTCCTTCCCACTGCTTGACAATTCTCTTCCAATCATTCATACTCTTGTTCCCATGTCACAACCAACGTTGCCGCAGCCATCCTCCAGTCAATCCGGAGGACCTGCAAGTTACCCATCCCTCACCCTTTTTGTAATCCTCATTTATCATTAAACTTTTCGTATTGCTCTCCCAGATTTCTGCTCTAATTTTGGGCGTGCTCCATATTCCGCTGTTCGGGCAACATACGACGTTGCATTTGGTGTTGATTTATTTTGCTGTAGGACCGTTTCCATATGTAATGCGTTCTGCAACGGCGTTGAGACCTATGGTTTACAGCTAATTACATCCATTTATGTCGTTTTAGGGATATTTTACGGCGATTCGGGATAATTTACGTCGATTTAGGGATATTTTACGGCTGTACTACAGTGGACGAATGGACCAATGGGATTAATTTTGCGCTACACATTTAGGGTAATTTAGGGTTTTATGTGTCAAAAACGTAATTCATCCCTAAAGCACGCTCGCATTGGTCAATGTAGAGCATATTGGGTTTTTGCGTAATTTATACCTAATTGTGCTAGCAGGGCCGCGGCACCTCTGGCAACATCCTCACCACAAAACGACTCTACTGTTTCCTCAGAACTATCAACGATAATGCACATGCTTCAAGAATTAATGAAGGAGGTGGCCGTTTTGGAGGAACATTTTCAACAACATCGACTGTTCCCCAAGTTGGACGTTCATGGTCAGGCTGTTCGTGAGATTCGCGCACTTGTCCCCGTAAACACTGCGGCTAGTTTCTGTGAGCTGGAAGGCAATAATTTCGAAGAACTGCCGTGAATATACGGGTAATACCTTGGACACTGCTAAATGGACCATCTGAAATCAGCGACAGCCCCGTCTGCAAGGCTGCTGCTTCGCCGTTGCACGAGGGAGGCCATTAGATCAGAGCCGGCCATGGGAATTAATTACGCTGGGGAAAAAATAAGACCTCCTTCAAAGAATCTATCCTACAGCGTGCAGTAGAAGGGTATTGCAGTGAAAAAATGATTCAGTATCCTTTGATCGTAGAATCAGTACTATCTTATGAGATGGACCCAGAAACCGAGAGGTAGGAGGTACATAAATGGATGTGGTGTTGGTTCTGTGACGCCCGTGACCGTGGAGGAAGGGTCCGATTGAGACAGCCCAGGACAAAAGCTGAAGTAAGTATCGAACAAAGCGTGAAGTTCGTTTTCAACTGCATTGAGTTATGCACACTGTAAGTCCCACAAAATTGTCCCAACACTTGGTATGAGGACAAGTTTAGGGCCAATAATACGTTTGGTAACAATACGTTTCATTGTTCACGTGGATGTGCATCCCCGTTTTCGTGAGCTCCATTTGGCTCATAGTGTTTGCAAGTTTTTCAAAGCCATTTGTTGAGTACATACCTGTCTTCTTCTGCAGGAAACTCAATCTCTTCTGGATTGATGAAGAGCGCACGAGAAAATTCCAGAGTGTTTTTGCATCCAGTGCGAAATGCATGGCTTCCTAGAAATTCATGGCGAATCGCATCGCTCAATGTGAAAATGGGAATGGGTTACGTGGTATCGGGTTAATTTAGAGGCGAAGTCGCTGGTTCCAAATTCCTTTGACAGAGGGATCACGTGGTTTACAGTGAAATCCGCCTTGGGTTAATTTAAAGATGGATTAGGACGCGAGGAATGGACTGATCGAAAAATTACTACGTTACACGTAGTAGGGATACGCTAGGGCTTTTCTCCCAAATCCCTAACAAATCCACAAATGATCATCCGAGTGGTTCATTAGACGGTATCGGGGGTTTTACGTAACTCACCCCTAGCTGTGTTGAAAGGTTACTCCCGTCGTATGACAAGGGTTTTCTTCCATCCACAAATAAGTGGAAACCTGCGATAGGGCGGGAGTTACGACGAGTAAAACGTCCAATTTATGTGTATGAAAAGCAGCACACTTTACGGAACCTAACATCATCGTATCCAGTTAGTGTTCAAAAGCTCCACTACATATAAATCACTTTCCTACTGCGAATCAGTATGACGATGAACAACGAGAACGTGTTCTGGATAATATTCACGGAGAAATATCTGAACTTCCGGAAATACCTTGAGGACTTCGAAAAATTTTGCCGCAGACATTTTGCGACAGATGGTATAGTTGGTCCTTTGGAAACAGCACTTATAATGCGAACGATTATAAGTGGCTTAAGGAAATTCGAAAGGGAGCCGAGGGAGCTTACTATAAGAAATATGGCATTCACATCGGTAAACAATGAGGTTTGCTAGATATGCTATCTAAAGCGGGATCCCGTGGATTCTGGCAAGGAAAACGTTAACTGGGTCCAGTGCTCCCGCTGCTTGTGTTGGCACCATCATTCGTGTGCTGGCTACCGGCAATCTGACATTGGATTCACTTGCGTGGACCGCGAGACAAGTAAGCAGCCCACGTGAAGCTCGCAACTGCACGCTCAACAACAACACGGTAACAGTCTCGTTGTCCTTTTCAGGACAAACAGGACTGACCCCACGACCCATTTCGGGGCCTTCTACAAAGTGATTTTCAACAAAAACCATGCTCACTTATTGTTAACATGCGTACGATCATTCACCGTCGACAGATGATGGGTCCATTGGGTCTTATTTCAGTGGCAGTCTCCTGAGTCCTTAACCGATTGGGCAAGTAAAACCACCCAATGCGCTATTCAGTGCACCTACAAATGTAAGCACACAGCGACATATATATAGTTATAAACACCGGCTAAACCACATGTATGTATACACACATATGCATATATATACATATGTTTAAGAACAAACATACGTGCATAAATATATATAGATATTTTGAATTTGACCATCACTCACACGGTTGCCTCATGATTGGAATGGCCGGAGTTCAAATCCCGGCCGTGACAAAAACGTGCACTACTGACGAGCTCTAATGAGAGCAAAACTCAAGTCTGGTGCTTCTATTCGAAAGAGGCTGGCCGTCAATTCTGTCTAAATGCGGAGGTTGCGACCAAATGTGAGTGATGGTTCAATTTAAAGTACACCAAATCCCAGATCACTCATCAGTAATATATAAATAAGTTGTAGCCCTTGACTCAATACGCGAGTACTTCCATGGTATAATAAGACGATTGATAGGAAATCGGGTTCTAGTTCTTGATATAATTAACACGGCAAATCTCGGCTCTGAAAATACGCGGCAGTCACTGGTAACTGCACCCAACACAGGCCAAAAGACTGGTGAACGAAAGCAACTATAATCACCTCTGAAACGTGTGCGACAAGGGTAAAATTGCATGGAATTTATAGGGTAATAGTGACCTACCAATATTCTCGACATTGGCGAGCGTTTCTGAAAGGTTAAGTGTAGAAGGATGACGAATGTGTACGCAGGGCAGCGATCGCAGGCAATCCCGACGCAATCCGAAACCAGAGAAAAGACGTAGGGAACAATCACAACCAGCGAATTGGGAATACAAAGACGGGGCGGCGATCCGCACAACGCCAATGGCGACATGAGAATCAAAGTCGCAATCACAACATATTTTTTAATCCTTCCAAACAAGTAAGTCCAGTGGGATCGAATATCACAGTTTTATGGACGTTCATGTCGTGTGGAACACGCCGAGTAATACGTAGGTGGGCGACCTGAAATAGATAACAAGGGAGAGATCATCAACGGAAAGTTTAAATCGCATGCGCAACAGTTTCCATATTGTTACACTGCTCCCCTCTTAATCAGGCAGTGTCCTCAGTGCCTCGGTACCGCCAATATTGCTGCAAAACCTCGGGCTGGTATTTCGACTGTTTGCTCTACGATCGGAACGTTGCCAGTTGGTACTGGCAGGGGCCGCATCTGGGCTCCTTCCGGCGTTTGGGCTTGCCTCAACTCATTGTAATAAACCATAGGTACACCCGCTGTTGGGTTCGTCATGTCACGAATTAAATATACAATAGGTGATCGCACGTGCACAGTTACGAACGGACCTAGCCACCGGCGATGGAATTTGTGCCCGGCCCCCAACGGTGGTTTTGGTCTGAACAACCAGACATGATCCCCGACGCGGTAAACTGGTCCGTTTTCTGTACGGTCACAACAGCTTTTCTGATGGTGTTGTGACTTTGGCTGATGCTGGGCGGCAATTTTATAGGAGACTCTCAAACGTTCGCCCAGCTCCTTAACATAATGTGGTAAACCTATGCATTCGGCTGGCGCCAGCGGTGTTAGTACTTCAATTGGCAGGCGCGGTTCATGTCCTAGGGTTAGTAGTGAAGGTGTGTACCCTGTACTCGAATGGACGGCTGCCATATCAGGTTAAGAGACACTGTGGCAGGATTTCTTCCCGACGATCTGACAGGTGTCGTTCAATAAAGACACGTAGAATTGTCATTACAGTACGATTGGTTCGTTCGACCAAGCTGTTACTCTGAGGGTGGTAAGGAGTTGTTCGGGTTTTGTGTATGCTTAACACACGACATACTTCTTCTAGAAGACGACTTCCAAACGCAGCGCCTTGGTCGGAGTGCAGCCCAATGTGTGTACCGAGACGAGTGACCCATTCGTTTACGAACAACGATGTTATTGTAGAAGCCTGTTGGTTTGGCATCGGAAAGGCTTCACACCATTTAGTAAAATAGTCGACAATCACAACAATATATTTATTTCCCCTTCTCGAAGTCGGTAGTGGTCCCATCACATTAACTTCCACACGGTGGTTGGGGCCAACTGTTGCAACCGTTTGAAGCGGGACCCTGTGAGCTACAGTGGGGGATTTGGTTTGCGCACAGAAGTTACAGTTGACACATTTGCGAACAACATCGTCATGTAGCGTCAGCCACCAAAAGCGCTGTCGGACAGCCGCTCCAGTCCTTCGCTGACCCGCATGTCCAAGTTCTACATGCATCTCTCGGACGACCTTCGACACCTTGCCAGATGGGACGATTAGTCTGTGTGTTCGTTTGGCCCTATCAAATAAATGCAATACGCCATCGTTAACTCGCAAAGTCGCCCACTGTGACCATAAGCAGCGCTCTTCCGGGGATCTGCCCTCTAATTCGCGACCAGTCGGTTTTGGGTTTCCAATAAGTTGCCGACGGCAGATGGTAGAAATGTGCGGATCACCCAGTTGACAGTGTGCCCACGTAGCCCCAACTAATGGTGTGAATAACGTAGCGTTAACAGTTTCCGTAGGAAAGTGGGACAACGCATCAGCATTCGCGTGACGGCTGCCCGGGCGATAGATACAGTCGAAGTCGTAATCTTGCAAATATTCCAACCAACGTGCTACTCGATCCTTCGGCTTTCGAAAGTTGCGAAGCCATTGTAGCACTCGATGGTCCGTTCGAACTTTGACGGATTTCCCGAGTAAGTAAGGGCGGAAGTGTTTTAGGAAATACACTGAAGCTAACATTTCACGCCGCATAGTGCAATAACGCATTTCCCGCTTGTCGAGCCGACAACTTGCATAGGCAATCACGAATTCCCCATTGGCCGACTGTTGGAACAGTACAGCACCGATAGCTAGGTCACTGGCGTCAGTGCCTATTATGAGGGGACGGGCAGACGGCGAGAAATCGGGGGATGCGAGAATAAGAGGGGAGCTCAGCTGATCTTTAAGTGTTGAACGCTGCGTGATATTCAGCAGATCATACGGATTTCTTGTCTTTCTCCGTAAGTTGACGCAGCAGGAATGCTATCTCCGCAAAATATGGAACAAACTTCCGGTAATACGGAGCCAGTCCCATAAAACTGCATACTCCGCTTACCGATTGTGGTACTGGCCAATCAGCAACTTGTCTGACTTTTGTGCCATCGGTTTTTACTCCTGCAAGTGTGATTAGATGGCCCAAGAATGATACTTCTTGCTTTAAGAGCACGTATTTTGTAGGCTTCAGTTTCAGGCGTGCCATTCGGAGAAGTTCGAATACATTTTCCAGTCTGGAATTATGCTCTTCTATTGTGGGGGCGTGAAGAATAATGTCGTCGAGATAGATTAAACATGGGCTTGGAACTAAATTTTGAAACACTGTCTGCATTATTTACTGAAAAATAACAGGCGCGTTAGCTAAGCCGAACGGCCTTGTTTCAAATTCATACAACACGGATGGAATGAGTAATGCCGTCTTTTGACGATCTGTGGGGGCGGACTTCAACCTGCCGGTACCTCGAAGCTAGATCAAGCGTGGAGAACCATTTCACGCCAAGCAACGCATCGAGTGTGATGTCTATGCGTGACAGAGGAAATGAATCTCTTTTCGTTATAGAATTCAGACGTCTGTAGTCAACACACAACCGTAAGCTTCCGTCCTTCTTTTTAAACAACACGATGGGGGTGCCCAGGGGGAAGTCGATGGGCGTATAACTCTCTTGTTAAGCATGTCTTAAATCATGGTATTCACTCGTGACTGATAGTGAATAAGGATTCTTCTGGCGGGTTGTCGGAGAGGGTGGTGGTCACTTGTATCGATTTCGTGTTGTACAAGTCGAGTCCGCCCAAGTTCCTCACTACCTCACTGGAACACATCGGGGAAGCTACGTAGAAGGCTTGCTAGTGTGAGTCTTTCAGTCTGGGGCGGAGCATTCTCAGTTAATATTGGTTGTATCAAAATCGATTCCAGTTCGTTTAGGTTGTTGGCAGCTTCTAGTACGTTTACTGTTTGAGGCTTTCTTTCGTGCATTCTTAGCATTATAACAAAAACGGATTATCTGTGAGGATGGGTCGACCTTATCTCAGTACCGCCGTAGAAAATCCATTCCTAAAATCGCGCTCCATAGCAGATGGCTACTTACTGCAAACTGATGTCGAGTGGTTAAGTTAGCCAACTGTACAGTAGCCACTACTTGCGAGCCCGTCTGTAAGATGGTGCCGTTTTCCGTTAATATATGATGGCGGTATTCAGACCAGAATATTTTACAATGTGATTGGGCCACCACGGTCAAGTTTAAAATGGAACACGAGGCACCAGTATCAATCAAAAAGCAGATAGCCTCGTTATCCAATCTACCGTTCACACTTAGTGGCTTATCTACGTCAGCGTTGGCGCGACAGATAACAGAAGGTATAGATGCATGGGACAAAATTGAACTACCGCGTTTTACTCGTCCTGCTACCAGAGGTGGAGTGTGTTCACACTTCTGCGCGCGGGAGCCAAACCTTTTACAGTAGACGCAATTACTCGCCGGGGAACTTGGTTAGGGGAAGTTTCAGTTGGCTAAACACATGGGTCCTTTTACTGAGGAGGTGTCGCGCATCGACCCCCGCACCGCCCCAAGTGCCCGTACTTTTCAACTGCTTTTATTAACGACGACGCCGGTTTGTAAAGGAATTTTCCACTTAATTCTTGATTAGATAGCCCCAGACAGAAACGGTCACGAATCTGACAATCTCTTTCCGTCGGGAATGATTGTGAAGACGCTTTCAGAACTAGTTCCCGCAGGTCAAGAAGGAACGAGTTCACCAATTCCGACGGTTGCTGGCGCCTGTCGTGGAGCCTTTTGCAATACACAGGCGTTAATTTCGTGCGCCCAAAGAGTGCTTATACGGTTTTCCATATAACATCGGGTGGTGAATCTGAAGCCATACCAGAAGCACAAATTGCTTCACAGCTGCATCACCCAAAAAACTAAGGATATAAAAGCTGCGAAGCTTGTAATTCACCGCTAATGAGTAAATTTTGACTTCAAATGCCCAGTCATCGAAGTCATCATCGGGATTGCAAAAGGGGGTTGACCTGATGATGGTTTAACCCCGCAGCACAACTCGTTCATTTCGATGGTATAGTCCGTCGATAACGGGGGTGAAGTGAACTCCGGTTTCGTATTCATCCCACCTCTGTCACCATTTTTAACAGGACGACAAAAGAATACGCAGGGCAGCAATCGCAGGCAATCCCGACGCAATCCGAAACCAGAGAAAAGACGTAGGGAACAATCACAACCAGCGAATTGGGAATACAAAGACGGGGCGGCGATCCGCACAACGCCAATGGCGACATGAGAATCAAAGTCGCAATCACAACATATTTTTTAATCCTTCCAAACAAGTAAGTCCAGTGGGATCGAATATCACAGTTTTATGGACGTTCATGTCGTGTGGAACACGCCGAGTAATACGTAGGTGGGTGATCTGAAATAGATAACAAGGGAGAGATCATCAACGGAAAGTTTAAATCGCATGCGCAACAGTTTCTACATTGTTACACAAGTATTTACCGTGTGAATATTCATGTGGTATTTTCTCTTATGCTTATCATCGGTGACACTATTAACCTGTATAATCTGGTCACATTCCACTTTCGTCCATGTCTACCCGAGAATCTAATCTTATTTGCGAACATGGTTACCAAAACCATTGGTCATGCAAGATCCGCGGGTGCCAAAGCTACATTATGAGGATCTAAATTCGGTGTTAATCGTTTTAAAGGCAAAGTTTCTGGGTTCAGAACTTATGTCGGCTCTCCCAAGGTTACAACCGTCAAAGGGAATGAAAATAATCAGGTGGTTCTCACCTCTCGAACTAAAAACTGTTCTGTTCGTACAGATAGTGTATTGGCGAACTTATTTGTCAGAGTTTCTTAGCTGGAAGCAGAGCTCGCCCAAATAAGGTCAAGCCGCCCTGCACTTGATTCTCTAAAAGAGAATCTTTTCTCTTTATCTTGCGTTTTCAAATTGCCCCAAAGTCCCAGGATGGATAACATTCGGAGCGCAAACATGTTCATCAACACATTGGTAAAAGGAATCACAAAACGGATGCGTTGCTGAAACAATGCCACCATATTCAGTGTGTCAGAAAGCATTTAAAAGATACTTTTGAATGTTATTGGAATAGGCCCAACATCATATACCTGCATCCGTCTTCGTAAGAATACAAAAGTTATGCTGCCCGCTGTTATTCAAATTCCATAGCGAGGCAATTGCAGAACAGTTCATACAGAACCAGGACCATATTAAATCTAAAACCTCGCTTAAATTGTTGAAAATTCTGGAGGACAGAACGCCACCTGAAAGAGAGTGTCAAAAACTCTTGCTGGGCAGGACCTCCATCTCCGACTCTAACCATGTGATCCAGGACGCATCGAGACAGGGTACAACGATGTCCAAAGATGAAAAACTGGGTTCCAAAGATCGCGCAGTATTGCTTTGTTGCATCACGCCTGAATGCATCAACGACTCTATCAACAATGCCAGCGCCATCAAAGAAAAGAACTTCGCTGACCTGATTGATTGAACAGTGGATCTTGACAGTTCCAACAGCGTGCCCAGCGTTGGGGTTACGTCAGTCAAGGAATCAACCGAAAAAAGAAGGTACACGAATGACTGCACCCTTATGGAAATCAATGGAGCATCTGGACCGCAACCTATCTGCGCGGAAACAGGATACCGGCAGTCTATTAATCAAAGACACGTCGGTGTCTCAACTTTGAACCAATCCCGTAGGAAACCACAAACTGACAACCAATGAGGTATCCGTGATAACAAACCCTCTCGAAATCATTACCCTACAGGTCGCCCGAGTTTCCTCATGAGGGAATAAATGAGCAAGGAAACGCAAACCCAGCGAATAAAAAGACGCATCTCTTACCAGCCCCCAATTCTAGGCCTCTGCCTAATAATAGCAGTCTCCCTTGCGACGCACCTATTCATGTAAGGCCAAACCATAGCCACCCTGGAGTTGCTTACCGTATGTTCAACACCCCATTCAATACGGTTAGCCCCTTAACTTAGAATGTTCACCTAAATGCAACCCGCGCTCTCCTCGTTGACAACGAGCCGGTGGATATGACCAGTTTACCTCAGCCTTACCCTTTTTAGCGGGACATAACTTTCAAACCTCCTCTACTAACTCCATCTCGCCTACAAGACAAGACCACACTTTAGACCTCATCTTTACCACAGTTATCTCTTCTGCTACTGTATAGGTCTCAAAAAATTTCCAGGAAGTATTCATAACATAGTCAACTTCATGCTTGACCTAAAAGCTGTTAAAGAGTCGACAGTCATAAACTACCGCCAAACTAAATTCGTCGACTGGAACGTGCTCACCACACTGCTGAGATCTCTGGAATGGAACACAATTTTTCTTACCTCCGATCCTAGTATTGCAACCGAGGCATTTAACGAACACTTCAGATCTTGCGTGAACATCTTGGCGCCGCAAAGTTCAAAACACCCTATTGTGTAGTGTAACGGCATAATTCTCACTCTAAAGGTGCAAAGTAAGCTCAAAAGTTTTAAATCCAGGGACTGGAAAACACGCGACTTCTCTATTACTACGCAACTGCATAAATTGATCAATGCTATTGAATATAGAACCAAAATGCTCCACATGAGTGAAGAAAAAGATGCGCTCAACAGCACAGATAATAGCTCGCAGTTGATGCAGTTGATGAGACGCAGGACTAATAGGATGGACCCTGCCATCTCAGTAGTGACACTACAGGACAAAACCACCGTAGATGATCCTGTAACAATCTGTGAGGTCTTTAATTCATATTTTGCTGCTTCCCTCAGCACTGAAGGACGCATACTGCCCCAATCTCTCCCCGTAAGTACAAGTACGTTCCTTAGCCATATCCCTGTTGATGCAGGGTTCATACGCTCGCAGTTAGCTGTTATCAAACCTTCTCACCTATCTGGTCCTGATGACATGTATCCCGTTGCTCTGAAACACGGAGGAGAAGACATCCCTCCACTCCTGCTCAATATTTATACACTTACACCAACATCAGGCTCCTTTCCTCTTCAGTGGAAAAACTCTACAATTAAGCCCCGCTATAAAAGTGGCTGGCGGCATGAATTCAGCAATTATCGTCCCATTAACCATACCTCAATTTGTTCTAATGTGTTGGAAAAGATAATAAAATGCCGCATGGTCGAACTCCTGTTATCACGAAACCTTATAAACCACTCCCAGCATGGGTTTCTCAACAGGCGTTCTTGCATGACATGCAAGCTAGAAATTCTTAACCATGTGACAGAATCTACTGGCGCCGGAGAGGCGATTATCATCATGCTGTTGGACATGGCGAAGACTTCCCATCGTGTGCCTCGTAAGCGTCCTTCACTCAAAATAGAATACTTTGGCATATGTAATCCATTGCTTAGCTGGTTTTTCACGTACCTTACAGGCCGCACACAAACAGTGAAAATAGGAGACCACAGCTCAACGCCCTGACCGGTCACCAGTGGGGTGACACAAGGAAGTGTTCCGGGACAGTTGCTCTTTCTCATATATATGTACCATATATGTCAAGTTATCAAGCATGACAAACTATTCCAAATCGCTGATGATACCAAAATTGTCTACAATCTGGTAAATGACCGTTGAAAGTTTTCTAACAAAACCTACCCAACCCGCGTAGATGGCGGCAGATGGCTGTGCATTAATCAATTCGAGGTCGAACACATTTTGTAAAGCATGAGCATCGCGACTGGTAGACAGAACGTCCTTTAAATACGGTCTACTCTATTGTTTTCTCTGCCTGGAAATATATCTGTTTGGGGAAATTGCAGGGAGTTGAAGGCCGTATTTCTAGATCTCTGACGGAAGTAGCGGTGTCAACATCAGCATTGGGTAATTTACAACCACAAGTGATTGTGTTCGATTTGTTCGCTGAGAATGTCATCAGCCATGTTTTGCACTACAGTTGCAATGACTCTGGGTCCTGCCGTATATTCCATGTGCATCATGAGCGTATTCTGCTCAAAATGGCATTCTCTGGTATACGTGATCCATCGCTTAGCTGGTTTTCCACATACCCTACAGGCCGCACACAAACAGTGAAAATAAGAGACCATAGCTCAACGCCTAAACCAGTCACTATTGAGGTGGTACAAGTAAGTGTTCTGGGACCGTTACTCTTTCTCATATATATGTACGATATATGTCAAGTTATCAAGCATGGCAACCTATTCCTATTCGTTGATGATACCAAACTTGTGTACAGCTTTCCTCCTGGCAATCCCAATCCATGTTTAGAAAATATGCGGAAGAACCTCATGTCATTAGAGACTTGGTGTCAGACTTGTCTGATGGAATTTTCAGCCAACAAATCTACTATCGTTGTGCATGGTTGTCACGTACCAGATGGCTCTATAAAGTTGGACGGTCACAGCATATCAACCGCGAACTCAGTACGTGATCTGGGAATGCGTTACTCAAACTCATTCAACTTCGCAGAACATATATCTTCCCTAGTCGCTAAAAGCACATTAAACACTCATTGTTCCCACCAGCTGCACGATTACACCCTTATAAACTATGTGTACGATCCCAGTTTGAGTATTGCACGTTCATGAATAGAATGACTCTGGAAAGCCTCCAGCGTACAATCACGACAAGCTTATTGGGTCATCTATCTTCTGTGAGCTACAGAGAACGCCGCCAGGCGCTTGCAATCGATCGTCTTTGGTCATAACGGCTCAAGCTTAACATTTCACTCACGTATACTCTGGTCTATGGTAATAAATTCACTGTCAGCTTTGCGACTCGCTCACAACGCAGGTCGAATTATAACCTCAGAGACAAGGACTTCAACTTGGCAGCTCTTGAATACCGGAAAAACTGCGTTCAAATTTTTTCTTAGCAAAATATTCCTACATTTGGAACAAACTCCCGTATGCAATTAGATCCAATAAGAATATACACCGATTCAAACAAAACTTAGAAACTTTCCTAAGAGTGACGAACGTCATGTCCATTTTTGAGTTCTACTTGTCTGAGGACGTTATCTTTGAAAACGGATCTAATAACACCTAAAGAAACCCTCCTGTTTTGCGTGATATTAAGTCACGCACCCCACAAACTGATCAAAACTATTGATTTCAGGATAAATGTTGTACTGTTAGGCTTGCCAGCGAACAGGAAAACATGCCTATATTCAACGCGTATGGGTGTCAATATACATGCCCACTGGTAACAACCCAATTATCCCCATACACCCTTACCTCATGATTATTGATAGCTTGTGTGTCTGTGTTGTAAACCAGCATGCAATAGCTAAGCATGCCAAAATGGTTTGGATAAAAGAACTCAACCTGTTCATCTCGTGACTGCATAATAACCTTGAGTCGCAACTCTTCCTTTTTCCCCTCCGATACGCCACCAGACAACTTCGCAGTATTATCAAACATTGTTCTCATTCTATAAGTCCGCCGTAGAGAGATAACTGACATTTTAATCCGGCAGTAATCGTATACCAGGGAAAGCTTCTAATCGATCTCTTCTCGTGTTATTTGATGACAGCTGTTCGTTTATGGTAAATATTCCATCAATTAACACAATGCTATTAACGCCACATAGAAGGTGATGCCAGAATGTCATATGTTCCATTGTTCGTCATAGCTCACATAGTCCGTTCCACGTTCTCTCGTTTGTCGCGTGATTCCGCTCTACATTCTTGGTTTCACTAATATATCCCGCGTGAGGAAACATCCCACTCCGCCCAGACACTCAAAATTCCGCAATGGTTAGGCATATCGTGAGCTTCTCATAGTTCTTTGGAATTTGAGCGAAAAATGACGTCCGGTTGAGAGGCTCATCCGTTCCCCGCGAAAGTACATGCGTCCCCACCTCGTCCCCAGCACAAAAACTTTCCGAACATTTTCCTGGGACTATTTACATGGAATAGTGATAAAGTTCTTTGCCAATACATCCCCTTCATTCTCCAAGCCCCCTTTCTTTGGCGAGAACTTGAGCATTGGGCCGATGATCACCTCGTGGAATCCCAATTGATGTAACAAATCAACTATTTTATCGAATTGTGTAGACTGCAAGTGCCATCGTCTCAAAAGTATGAAGCTCGAAGTTCTCTGTCTAAAACTGAATTTTCCCCTCAAATGTTGTCTGTTTTGTTGCTCTGTTCGCATAGCTGACTCATTGTACGATTTACAAATTCGGTGTTCAAATGTGTATACGCTTAAAAATCTGTACGTTGATTACGCTCTTCTGAGCGTGTTTCTCACAAATGCGTCGATAAATGTGCCATTATTATTATTAGTGTCAGTATTAAATCGATGTTACTGGGTTGACGGGAGGAGTGAACGATTATCCTAATCAGGATACAGAAAGGGTTTGCCATATTCTGCAAAATCGCGTACGTCATTCATGTACATTAAGAACATCAGAGGCTCAGTGTGCTTTCTCGTGTCACCCCACTAGTCACTTGTTTTGTTTTGAGCAGTGCTTCCCCATTTTGACTGTCTTAATACAGCCTTCAAGTTATGACGAAGGCCTGTTATACGAAGGATCCTGTATGTCAAAATATGCTATTCTGTTCAAGAGACGCTTGTGAGGCACACGATTAAAAGGCTTTGGCATATCTAAGTGTATGGTGATTACCGCATTTCATGTGTTGACTGACATCGACATATGGCTTGAGGATTCCAGATGACATGTCATACAGGAGCGCTCACTAATTAAGTTGTGCTGTGAAAGGTTTATAAGTTTTTATGGCCTCAACAACTCGACACTTTGTACCGTTAGTATCCTTTCAAACACTGTGGAGCAGACTGGCGTTTGGTTGGTGGGACGATAGTTATTAACTTCCTGTCTTGGACCACTCTTGTGGCGAGGCATAATTTTTGACGTTATCCACTGAAGGGAAAGATGCTGGATAAAAGTAATTGGTTGAGAATGTGTATATCCTCACACCATTGCTTGATGACCATTGATGGGATACCATCTGGTCCAGGATGGATTGGGGGTTTAATAGCAGCTAACTGTGAAGGAATACTCCGAACATCAACCGAACCATGATCCAAAACTCCATTAGTTTTCGACAGAGAATTGGCGGGTAATAATGTGCTTTCTGCGCAAAACTAAGCAACAAACTATGAGTTGAAGTCTTGAAATATTGCAACAGGGTCATCGACAACCGTTTTGGTGTCTGAGAGCAACAGCTTTTATTTCAGGGTCCCCCATGGAATTTCTTCGCTTCACAAGCTGCATTATTTTCACACACCTCTGCTCGCTACAAAGCTCTAGTTTCTATTCACTTGAATGACGGAGTTGCGTCTGATGTTCTGCATGTTCAGACAATCCGCTCACTTGCATCACCAGGGAGCAATCTAGTGTTCTTCCGTACCTCGATTTAGGCATTTCAAGTCTATCATTTCCTTTGGCAGTAAGGATCCCTTCTTATACATACGAGCCGACGCGTTCTGACTTTATGGAGGCCAGAACTTTGATACAAAATGTCAGATGTTTGATGAATTCCCCAACCGCTATATTTGGGCGTGACATGAGAAAGGGGGTATTCCAATCCAGGGATTTAATAGCAACATTTGAATGGAGGTTATTTACTCCATTGCGCAGACAAATCTTTCCCCCGTCCTTCTCCATTTCCATGCGGTGCATCGAAATGTCGCAGCTGGGATCACCCCAATTCTCGCTGATTTCTGGCCTTCATATTCCGATTTCTGCCCTCAACCACTCAACTAACCTGTTCTTTGTTCGTGAGGCTCAAATTAGTATTCGCAGTGGCAGCGAGTTTCCTCTGATTTCATGGATTATACTGTCGGTTCAGGCAATAATAATATTGTTAGTTGCCCAAGTATGCCGAGGTTTGTGAGAATAATTGTGTTTATCGTTCAAATTGCAGAAGTTATTCACTGTTTGGTGTTGTCTAAATGCATTTAGAAGCTATAATGGAAGTTTCACTTAATCACAGGGAACACTGAAAGATTTACAGATAAAACGTGCGGACCGGGAAAATCTGGCAAGAAGTCAGATCGGAGTAGGCGTGGAGCAGAATCGAGAGTCGGCCCGACTCTGGCGAGAGGCGTTTTCGAGTGGGCCAAAGTCGAATCCGAGATAGCCAGAGTAACGTCCGAATCGGTCAGTCATGTTAACAGTACCTTTCTGACGTTCCCGGTTATCTCTCACAACTACTCGAGTAATTCGAAACTTATATAATCCAATGGTCATGGACTGCCGACATTAATCTGTTTTTTTGCAATAAGCTCCTGTTGGCAAGCGATCCTATTTAACAAAAAGTGGCGAGCTAAATTAACAAGACCACATTTTAGTGAAGTGTTTATTTCGACCGCCTTCAAGTAACCTTACGTGGACAGGTGTAGTGGACAAGTGGGTGTGCGCTTAACCCTCGTCAACTAACAATTTGAAACACCTTTCCTGGAGAGCAGTCGAAACATAGTCCCATCAGACATCAAACTAAAAGAACGCGTCAGGGTTTGGAAACAAACCACATATTTCCAACAATGTTTGGAAATATGATAAGCAGCTATTTCTGGCCTAATCTGGGACCAACGGCAGCAACCAATGGATGAAAGAAGAGGAGTGCGAAGTGGGTTACAGCCCACTCGAAGACAACCAAAAGCGCGCCCAGTCAGAAGTGCGTGGAAACTTCGCGTGCGTTAAACAACGCTCGAAAAGGCCCAAGTCAAACGACCTTGAACAATGGAGGAATAGACGGGTCGTTGGAAGAGGAGCAAACATTCGCTGCGTGAAATTAGTTACACGGTTCATAAAAGTGGCACTGAGTTCATATCAGGCCTCCCATAGCAGGCGCACACAGAATCATGCGTAAAGAACAGACAAGCAATAAAACATGGTTGAAGCCGGGTTTCTTAGAGAAGCCACACGATCGCTGGTCACTACACAGGTATAGAGATAAACGATGCTTGTCATGCTAACACTCCAAAGTTCACCTTGAAACGGACACACTTCCGTTGAAAATTATTTATGTGACCGCCGAACACATGAAAATTAACACCAAAACGGTTAAAACCTTGTAAAGAAGAAGGTATGCGTATATTTCAGGTTACATCAGAGTTCATCGGGCAGTTGCGACTAGCGGTCATTTCCGTGCAAGCTGGAGACGTTTCCAGCTGTAGCATTTCGATCGTGATTTCCGGGACAGCGCGCGACTTGTGAATGTAATATAGAAAAGCTTGAACTACAAAAGGAACGGAAAAGGAAACAAACGTGCCTAAAAAAATAAGCAGTGGAAAAAACACGAAGATATCAGCATTAAAGCTCCACAAAATCTCTTCTTCCCTGATACAAGTTTTCAACATTCGAGGTTATAGAATGAGTCAAGAAAACCTAACAGGCAGGACTTTACCACATCAAACATCAAGCTTCAGTGACAAACATTCTAGACCCCTACGCCGGTGTTTTTCGTTAAGGGATGTCAACAAGGATGGTCAGTTTGGATGGACAATACAGGTCTTCAGTGTGTCAAAAACCTCGGGGACATACTTACCTGAGCGATGTTTTGCACTCACTGATGGTAGTATTTTTAAGAAACATCAGACTTATGTTTGCGACAATTTTTTTCAAGTTTTTCCTATCCACCAGATAAACTTGTATAACAGAAGATATATAGCATAAACTCAGCAGTTCATGTATACGGTAAGTTTACACCAAAATACCTCAAATTTATATTGCCATGATTCAGAAAATATAACATGCCCCTTCATGTTTTCCCCTGGTTTCCTCCTCCAGGCTTTCCTTTACGCCTACCAGGTCCGGATTGCTCGCTCGAATGAATGACCTTCGTGAATTTACAGGTTCCTCATCCTTTGCGATTAGCCTTTGTGTGTCGGCGTTTGGATCTTTCATCGTCTCTGTCTTTGTCTCCCTGGAACCAATTCACGGTAAAATGTCTCACGTTTCTCTTACTTTCTTGGAGATAGTTTTGATCAGATGGAACGGCGTCTTTTGAAGCGTTGTGATGAAAACCTATTGCTTACAAACGCTTGAAAAATGTTAATGTCCATTAGGCGATACTTCCCGTTGGTTTGTTTTCATCGCCAGTGGTTGAGCAAGCAGAGTTACACATTGTTCGTGTGCACCCATATAATGTGCACTCATAGTGATTGATTGCAAGAATGCGACTCTATGAAGGGAGGACAGTAATCAGCACAATCATCACGACGACCTGTGTATAGGAATGAGTGGAAGGCAAAAGAGGGGCTGATTGGTTGTTAACACTCAAGGGAACGCAGGGCGCTAACAGTACGTTTCCACCTCGTTGAACATAATGAGGTTAAAAATATTTCAGGAACCCAAAGCATTTGAAACTATGGCGCACATCGCACACGAAGTCCTCGTAGACTACTTAGTTATCCAGGTCATCCTTTATTTTTAGAACTTGCAAGTCTCATAGTGGCAAGCGAAGTTTACCGTGGCTGGAGGAGACGGTTGTTTGCGATTGCAGCTGTGGGATGCTGTTGATATAGACCATCATATTGCTCATTATGGCTCCAACGGTCACCAGATTATCTAACCGCCTGTGCAGCAGTTTTTCCAACTGCTTGCTGTCGGTTCGGAGTTGTGATATCTGTTTCTCAAACGGTCTTTGCTCGCTGCGGTCACTTCGGAAGGCGGAAGTGACGGCCTGAGAAATGTTCCCCTGGATGTTGTTTTCAAGTGACAGCATCATACTGTACGTAATCCAAGGCGTATGTAAGTTATTGCTTATCTGTTGATCACATTACTTTCCTTTGAAAGGGAACGAGCGAACAGCCCTCTGGGGAAGGGGCTAAGGATTTGCGCTCTCATCTTCGGACAAGGATATTTCGCGTGGTTTCCTCCATAATGACACGTGGTGAGGTGCAATGAAGGGAGCAGTGACCTTATCGATCGGTCATGAACCGGGACATCCGCGTGTGTGGCATCAGTGAAAGCGAATTCGGACTCCGAATTCACCAACTGTTCCCAACACCATGCCTTATCGTACGAATCTATGGATAAGGTAATCGTTGATTCCTTTCTAATCTTCAATTTTCACGGCTAGAAAGCTTAGCTCCAAGCGCGGGTTAAGGATATGGCTTCTACGTACCTCAATAACTGTGAGGGTCCCACCGAAGGCCGAGCACATATATTTGTTTCTTTCAACAGTTACGACGTGGACAAGCAGTTTTCCAAGTAATTTCGGAAATTATGCACAATGAACGTCGTTCTACTAAATGCAGTATAGCGGTGATCACAAACTTATCATCCATATATACACACTCATTTGCCAATTATGTCGGCAATGCGCTCAAAATGTGTGGTGGCTGACCGTGACTTCCTACGGAGGACACAAGGAGCGGAGGAGAAGGATTCATGGTCAAGAAACTCAGAGTGATCGAAAAGACTGACAGTGAACGTCGTTTGACTGGCCGCCACCAAATAAATAGGATGGTTTATAGATGACAACACAGTTGTCCAGTTTACTGAGTGATGACAATAAATTGGCCATGGGCATAAAAGGTTGCTACTGGGCAATGCATTGAACCGGTAAAAGGTTAAAATCTTGTAGCACATCTATACTGCCATTTTGCATAAAGACTGGGCGTTCTCAAACACTGTCGTGCACCTGTACTTCCGGTGATTTCCACTCTTTCACAAACCACTTTGCTTGAGGCATGAAGCTCTCGAATGGAGACAACCAAAACATGATCAGTGGGCCGAGTTGTTCAAAATCACCACATAAAGGAGGTAAGCAGTGCACATAATATACAGCTTTGTCACCACACATAAAAGTAAACTAATTAACAAATTTCCGAATGAGGTAAAGGCAGTGTGAATAAATGACATATGAAGATTGGGAAAGAGTGTGTGTGAATACAAATAAGTTCTGAGAGTTTTCGTAACAGTTGCTTTGTAATCGACTTTTCAGAACAACTGGTCTCGAATACAGAAGTTGCATACATTCGACGACATTTCACCTTGCAGGTTGAACAAAGGAACGACATTTTCGGGGAAGGTCTAACTTGAGATACTTTGACACGACGGACAATTTGATCTCAATGGCATTCTGCTTACTTAGTGGAAGGCGAACATCAAGTACGATATCCTATGAACATCAACTCCTGTTGGAACGCTTAGTAACACCGAGGTGTATCAGGTGCGTGAGGTGAAGGAGGAATTGTGATATCGCGTCAGTGGGCAGATCTGCTAAAAAAGTTAAACCGTTGTGATGTTCATAGACAAATTGTTTTAGAAAACTGGAATCCCTCCCTAGTTCTTTCAGAAATGCCGAGGAGGTTAGTAATATCCTTTCATGGTAAACATATCTCAGCGTGCATTGGTTGCAGCAGTGGCATGTGCTGTGGCACTTGACCTAACGTGTGAAGCGGCGAGCGAGTGTGTCATAGCTATTGGAATGAAGCGTCACAAAACTGTCATTCCAAGCGCTTCTGACTGGTCTCTGCGACAAATCCACCAGCATTTACCTCAAAAGTCCCCGGTCAGCCAGTGCAACAACAAGAGCCAATCACAAGTAGGCAGCTTACAAACGGCCAAATGATGCAACCGAATATACGCCACATTCCAGTGTCCGGGTAATCAAAAAGAGGCAGCCCCCTGATGTTAACTTGCAAAGTTGAGCGGTCACTGTCTCTAATCTTGTGCTTTTCATGTGCACGTTGTAAGCAGCCGTGGAGTGTAAAGTGCACGTACGAACCCTTGAGAAGCGCCCTCTTTGAGTATGTTCTCAGACTTTTGCGTACAGTTTTCAGGTCTGAAGGCAAGTCAGGAACGGGCGGCTTCACTGCTGTTATAAATAGACTCAGATCAGCAGCCGTGAGGAATTTCGCTTGGACAGGAAAGAATCTCATTGCATCAGGAATAAATGGGCCGTTACCATAGCATTCACCATAACAATTGAATAGTACGTTGTCCGCAGAGCTCAAATGAACCGTGCGGATCGCGTATCGTCCAAACAGGTGGGGTGGAACACATGTGCCCTACTACTTGGACACATTTATCACCTCCGAAATGACGTGAGCATGACAAAAATAAGGATTACCAGGTTTTGCTAATAAAATGTCCTCATTTCCCAACGTAGCTGGGATAGCACTGGGGAGGCACCAATAGTGAAGATGTTTTCTCAGGCGTTTCTGGCTTATTTGGTGATATATAGTGGAACGAAAATATAACTTTCGCGCAGTACTAAACAGAAGGTTTCAGGAATTATGAAGTCGAACAAATCAAAAATGAACTAGTATCTAACACAACTGGGACACCTCAGATGGAAATTGCGGTCTTCAGCATATCTTTATCAAGTAAAGAAACTGCGTTATATTACGTCTGCATTCGAAGCTACTATTAATTACAACTCTCCGTGGAACATCACAAGGATAAAAGCGCGTAAAGCTAATAAATCAGGGACACGTGAAAATCGAATGACTCGGGACTATCGACCTAGCCCGAGTAAACAAAAATTGGATAATGACCACCCATTCTCATGTCAGGTATATCTGTTACTGTGAGAACATCATTCTCAATTTATTATTAATCACTGCTCAACGATGAAGTTAGCCCCACGAAAATGTTCCGTTCACGGAAGTTTCGAAATGTTTGGTTGATCAGTGGAATACAGGAGAGACAGACGCCTGGTCTACTCCTGGGAAAATTGACAGATTCAGTGGCGTGTTTACCGGGAGCTTGTTTGAGCTGGTGAATTTATTAAGTTACACACTGAAGGGCAATATGCAGGTATGCCTGGGGCAACTGTAATATTAAACCATTTCGACGGATGAGGCGGATATTTCTGGAAAGAAATTTGCAGTCATCTTCTGTGACACTGCAGGCGACACTAACAAGGATGGTATCCGGAAGATTGAAGACACTTCCTGCGTGTGTCTGATAGGAAGTTTTATGGCAGAGTGCACACTACTGATAGGCAACATGGGATCAGGCAGTTTGACTGCGCAATTAACAAGATTCGGTGAGCAAAGGTTCGTTTCCAAACAACTTTATACGTTACACCACTGGCAGGCCAGTGGGATCATCAGATGACTAATATAATATAACCCCTTCGCACACGCAAGCTAAACCCTTTAATTCACCGAAAACATGAGGATAGAAGATGCTGCTGATAACAAGCATTATCGCGAGCCTGTGTACAATGTGAAGTAACGGCTCTGAAAGCACTTTGTGCATCCCACAATAAGCAGACCGCAGTAGTCTTTTGGATACCACATCAATGCAGTGAAACATTCATTTTGAATACTTTCGCGGCCTCCCTCAGGTGGAGAAAAGCGCATACATCATATTTTGTTTCTCTTTAAAAGACTAACTTAGCGCGGATCTGTCGAGCTTTGTTGTATGAAGTCTAGCTGGGGACACGTGGGGCTACAGGTCTTGATGGATTTGCGCTGTGATGGACATTGACTACATCGGAGTATGTTTAATTTTTGACGGTTGACCAGATGTAAACGTGAAAGAGGAACGGTTAATGTAATATCTCAACTTTATATATGTTAAGCGATTTAGGTGGAGGGTTTCATGAAAGGAAAGTTTCGAGTACTGATGAAACGCACAAGTGAACTCAAATGAAAAAGGTCATCTTATCTTTTAAATAAAGGAGCATATTCGAAATCCTATCAAAGAAGACTGACTGTACACAAAATGGTCAAGTGCCGGCAGTTTTAGGAGTTTTGAATGCAGAACCTAAACAGTTGTCATGGTCACCAGACCATTTGTCAAGCTAGAGTTTGGTTTATTTTGCGTGTCAGTTGTTGTATTGTCTTTTATGTTCATTAATGCAACTGGGGGTTGACGCTTTTTCCGATCAGCGCGTGATTTTCCTGCTGGTTTACGGCGTTCCATCCTTGTCCAGTGGCGACCGGTTTTTATTTCACTAGCTACGTCGTCGTCTGTCGTTAGTCCGGAACGTTCCTCCGCCACGCGTTTAGCACGTTCTTTCAATAGACGGTTTCTGCGTGGGATAGAAGATATTGAATTGGTTCTTTCAGTTTTCAGAAACTTCAAAATTTATTTTATGCAAACCTCACAGATAAGAAGCTAGAAGGATATTCAAAACACGTATACTTTAACGTCCGTACATAGTGGACTGCATGAGCAGTTTAAACGTATTTCAGAAGGTCCGAATTTTATGATATAACCACCTTAAGGAGGCTGGTGGAACCCACTGCTGTTGATCTTATCAGTGGTGTGGAAAGGTGACTAAAGACGCCTATAACTGAATGTGAGTAAGATAACGGATCCTCTCAGCTTTAGCGCTGTAACGGTGGAGTGGATGTTTCGACAACACTCCATCATAGATACTGTGTGTGTTGAGTGTCTCGAAGGTTGAAGGTAGAGAGGAAACAAAGACAATTTCAGCACGAAGACGAGAATTCCCACACGATGCAAGCTAACTGAGAGCATTTCGTAAAGTTTGGGGTCAATATAAGGGGTGGTTGACTTCCATTTATGACTTCTAACGCAACAGTCACTCCAGGCAATAAATGTATAAGGACTCTGCAACTCAAGCGGGTCAAACGTTAACCCACCGTCGGTAAATTCGTACCATTTGCTTTATAAAACGTTGAGTGTATCCTGTTGCAGATGGTAACGCCAGTGTCCATTATGTTGGATTGCCGCGGCAACTGCTTTAGTTGATCAGTGAAAACAGCAGCGCTTTGTTGTTCATCGCTACCTTGAATATTTACTATCTAAGCCGTGAGGCTTTCAGCCCTTGCTAAACATTTAGTGCAAAATGGAAGACAGGCACGCACTGTCGTATGAATAGGCGCAGCAAGTAAAGCGGGATGTTTAGAAATGCAGTTCTAACATAGGCACAGTAGACAAAATCTACCACCCAAAGAGGTGGTCACTGTAGAGAAAAAGAGAGTTTACATAGAGCTACCTTCTAGGGGTGATTATGTCATGCAACAAACAGCACAGCAATTGGGAAATTCAATTAAGCGAACGTTCAATGCAGCTGAACTCCGTATAATAGCTCGGACTCAGAAACTACCAGTTCCTTCGATCGAAGGAAATCAACCTATCGGTGTCACTTCACATTGTGTTCATCAATTTGTATGTAACTGCAGAGAAAGTTGATAAGACAGAACCGGGAGATGCTTGAGCTCCAGAATGAAGGAACATCTACCAAAATGGGTACAGAAGTGGGTGTTACCGGAGAATGGCGATGTTGCTGAAACGCGTAAACAGCCAGTTTCCTCAGTCGCTAGACACGTCTTGACCACCGGTCAAGCTACCGATCCATCTTGTGCATTCAAAATCTTGTTGCGCCATTCCAACCCGAGATTCTTACGGTTTGCTGAAGCAGTTGCAATTAATCGACTCAAACCAGTTATCTGTGTTCAGACAATGGAAATGTCATTTACGTGATGACTGCGTACATTGGAATATCAGACGTTTTACAGAGTGGACCGGGGTTTCAGGCTTGCTCATCAGAATTTGATAAAGCAACTGTGAGTGGTCTGCAGATATTGATACAATTATGGATCCTGTGAATTACCGACGCCAATTCACCAGCTGGTAACTAGCAGAGCAAACAGGACTGATAGTTTGGGCAGCAGGACGGCAGTGTATCTTGTGTTATTTTTGAAGATGATGAGTGCATACAGTATATTCGAAGTCGCGCTTCATTATATATTTTTAATACATCTGATTTTTCACCCACATTCATTTATAGTTTGTGCCCTAGCGATAAAAAGACAATTCGCTTCTTACCTTTCTAGCTTGACGCGTTTTTTCTCCACACTTCATTTTCCAGTGGTCAGCGCGCTGAATTTTTACTTTCACTGCCTTGCGTGTCTCGATAACGAGAAACAGACTGAATGTTAGCCTGCTGGACCATTTCAGCTGAAGTAATTAACAATAACCACCGAGTGTTTTGCAGTAAGAAGGTGTTCCAATCAGGCTAGTATCCAACGTTGGTCGAGAACACCAAAGCTTAGCGTCCAATCCAAATAAACGTTTGCTATACTGATGATGTAATGGACAAGCTAGTTTTCACTAGACCGTCTTCCACTAATGGTACAAACAGGTAGAGGACTAAGAGAATGCGGTAAGATTTGGGGCCAAACTCTACATTCCCGGCAACTTTTGAAAATATGACAAGCAGTTGGGCTTAACCTTCTCTGGAAACGGCATCAGCAGCCAGGGAAGGAAAGAGGAAACGCCATATGTCCCCAAATAACTCGGAGGTACTCGGAAGTGCACCGCACAGAAAGTTTGTGGATATTTTGACTTCATTCCGCAACGCTAGAAGAAATGCGGGCGGAACGGTATTAAAGAAGAGAATAATGGGTGAGTCGCCGGGAATTGACACATATTTTCGGCGTATAGTCTGTTGCACGACTGGAACTAGTGACACTGACCTTGTATAAGATCTTCCGTGGGAACCACACATGGAAGCACGTATACGAAACCGAGGCACAAAAGAGTGCCGCTGTAACTACGATCCCTAAAGGAGGCACACGACGGCTGGTCACTGCATAGCAAGATGGAGATAGGCAAACTTCGTTCATGTAACCGGAGGTACTGTTGGGCATGTGAAGTGTCCAGAACAGTGTGCAGGTTGGCTAGCGCGGAAACGTGCTTAAGTTATTTGCGTGCTTCTGAGGTTGCTCGGCTGTTGCATATGTAACTGTCGATCACGACATGTGCTCGCATGAGTTGTCATATAGCAGGCATACACAGAAGAACTCATGCAGAAGTTATGAGTGGAAAGGGGTGGTTGCAGCTCTGGCAGCTAGAGAGGCCACATAATCGTTGGACAATGCAACGGCTTATGAAAAACGTCCAGCTCGAATTGGGTGTGTACAGTCGAAAAGATGGCGCAACGGAATTTGCAGTATACGCTGTGTAATATTACGACTAAAACGGCAGACTACTGAAAACAGTCAAGTAGTGCGTGCGTTAAAATCAATTAAACCACAACTGAATGGCGACCGGGTTATAGGCGACATGACCAACTCACTTTGGTTACTTAGATAACCAGGACTCATTATAACACAATGCTCAAAAGGCGATGGTTACACAGAAAATTGCTGATTGTGTGTGATATTTATACGACTACAGAGTGACTGATTTGTTTGTCCTTATGTTCATGAGATGTACCTAAGTTGCCAGAAGTTTTAAGGATTATCAGTATGCAATGATGACGCAATAAAGTCAATCAGGCTGGGATTGTTAAAACTTAACTGGAAACCAGCCCATAATTTGGATCAGTTGTTAACCTTATTAAAAAGTTTTAAGAATTTATAGTCCGGGTGCGAATTAGCCATATTCACTAACTCGGTCTTACCAAACTGCCGCCAAATGATACCCCATTCGATGATGCCGTCTTGGCTCAAAACGCACAACCGTTGTAAACGAAATGAAAACCTTTCATGCGAAAGGTTAGACCACCCGGTGTGTGAAATAAGCATACTCTTCATGAAAATCTATAGGAAAAGGGATCGTTGGGTTGCTTTCCATACTTACTATTTATCACTTGGGAGTGAGAGTTGTAGAACAGTGGAGATTGTGAGTCCAATAGACGTGGGATTAATTCCAATAATAAGATGCCGGTGTACCACAGTTTTCCGGCAACGGCGGTTGGAAAGTGGAGGTCGCACGAAGTAAATCGTAACGTATCTCAAAGTGCACTTTATATGTAAGTGTAACCAGAATTTAAAGTTCTAGAATTACTCTTACTTTCCGCCTCGATGTTCGGCGCTTTATTTTGTCAGACTGGTATTACTTTGGTTATTATGGGAAAACTTCTTGAGATTCTGGTCCCTAGTATTCACATATCTTTGAAGTGTTCATACTACTGTAGGAATCTGATTGAGATGTTAAGTCTATCGGAAGTTGACCGTCAACGGCTTGGAAGAAATTGTGGAGCGGACACACGTGGCACGGTTAACAGCATTTTAAACCAACATAGGCATGCTTTTCACGAATAACCTTACGGTTCGCGTTTTCTTAATAACAATCTGGTGCAGCCAAAGACGGGAGGGCAGGTGTTCACGCATCTTGCAACACAACAGGCTAAAAGACACAGGGTTAAGGTGCATGGAAATCGTGTGCATGTGAACAGTGAGTAACAATATGGACCAACAAATCCAAAATCTAACTGCCAACAGAAAACCTCACCTACCATGTGCATGAAGAATGCTCTCAAATGGTTGAACATTCCTTCGAACAGCTGTAACTGAGCTGACATTATTTTGAGAGAAGTTGGCCTATCATGGTTTGAACAGTAACAGATAGTTGTATGGCACAGAACGATGTCAGTTTGTCCGGTGTCCCAAATCGGATTTTAAGGTTAGTTAGTTCAAAGCTCATCGGATAAGGTAAGGGGTAAGTTGTAAGACAATTTTCAATTTATGAGAGATGTGGAACCTTTGTGTTGTCGAAGGTGATATCAGATTAGGAACCGGGGATTGTCATGAAAATGAGATATTGTGTGACTCTCTAATGAAGATAGTACGGACCGACTTACCCTGTCAAATAACAACGGGATTCGGAAAGATCGAATCGCTCAGTCAGTATGTATGCGAACGTCCTATTTTGCGTGTACAGCATGCTAAATAATGTGACGTGAATAAATAATGTTATGACGTGACCAACTCGACAGTCTGGCGTTTTCGTCTAACCGTTTGAACGCCTAATTAAAGGTTAGAAGTTAGGCTCGTCTGTGGACGACCATTTCAGTTGAGAGAAGTGTTTGATACTGATGGCTAGTCTGACAGATGTTGGTGGGTTGTAAGAGGTCTTAGTACGTAAATTCTAGACATCAGTTCGATTTAAACCGTGGACGAAAACAGCATGCTTAAACGTGAAAAGCGCTGTTGCCGAATCAGCCATTTATTTATCACTAACACAGCAGCAGCACTGATGGATTCCAGCGTGAACTGTTTGAGAAATCAGGCGCCAGCGGTTGATCTACAAACTGGTTGATGAATTCCATGTCAAACAAAGGGGCAGGGCGGTGATCGGCCACAAATTTAAAATTTATGAGCTACCGGAGTGGCATTGTTGACCAACTGGTAGAGCACTTGCTTAGTCTGGGCATGCTGTTTTCGTCTCCAGCTCGAATTTGGTAAAAGTACAAGTTTTTTCCTATTAGATCTCACTTAAAATATGTTTGAAATCATTGGGGTTATGTATAATGATACAGTGGTTACCTGATTGGACGGCGTGTTATATACCGACTTCCGTCTGATCGTTTCTTCACTACCCATTCCATCACATTAAGGTTTTGTGTGAGATATTCGACAGGAAGAGCTGGCACCCCAAACTGGTGAACAGCTGCGGTTCGTGTTGACTGCAAATGAGAAGCCATTGAGTAAACAGGCATTTGGTATAGTGGAAAAGGTAGGGAAGGACAGGCTCCATTCCACTGGCCAGCGGAAGTGAACAAAGGGCTGAACGTATTAAAATCACTCGCTGGTAGTTTGGATTCATTTAATCTAACACAACCGATGGACGATAGTGCAGGTGTTGCACAGTTCTTTGGCATACTGGTCAAGTCCTGTGGTGCCACGACTTTGTCAGCACTGTTAACTTTTCCAGTTGTGATGTTGGAATGAGAGTTGGTTTGTCGTTTCATGTTTGGTTGCCAACACGAATGTTGGGATTCTGACTCATCCTCCAAAGTTACAGAGGCGTAGGGTGTCTCATAGATATCCGAGCTGATGGCTTCCTCGATCTGAATATGGGGAATGAACAAGAGCTTTAACACCAATAAGTGTAGATACTAAAATTAAAATGAATCAAAACAGATGTTCATTCCACTTTACTTATGGTGTTCATTCTCATTCCTCTTATTTTTCTTGACTTTCCGCTCTGCTTCTCCCTCATGCAGTTCAACCTCTTCCTTTGGCCTCCTCATTATCATTTTCATCACGGATTTTATTGACCGCAAAACGGCTAATCGATATTGGCTGATTAAAGTGTGGCTTTTGTGTTGAATGAAGCAAATCTGATGAGATGTTTCTGTACCATGTTTCTGTTTATCTAAAGAAGTTGAACATTGATATTGAGATGTTTAAGGGCCACACCTTAATTATAAGATAAATATGGTCCAACTTTCCTAAAAAGAAGTAGCATTTAGAGGTAACTGGCTATTTCTGCTCGGACTGGATGTAAATCCTAACGTCATGCTTCATCGGACTGCATGACATGCATTTTGTGAATCCTGATCGAAATGTGTTATTAGTGAAAAAAAGGTTACTTTTTATGTTTAATATGTGACGTTCTGTACGATACCTCCAGATAGCACGTTAGAAGTGCTGTTCAATGTTTGCACTACCAGTGAAATAAGATCACATCATTGGACAAAAATGGGGTTAGCCGATTCCCAAGTCGAGTTTATCTGGCATGTTAGGTATATGGTCGTCTTCTTCCGCCCGCCCCATCTTTCCACAAGTGTGTTGGCATTTCAAAAGCGACGTTTAGTAAATCTCCATCAGCTTTATGTGACCTTTCCATTTGGTCCCGACTGATCAGACACTTTATTCAGAAATCATGTGGACAAAAACAGTACTACTACTGTCAGTTTATCCAGGAAAGGAGGATACGTCTGTTCTGTCATAATACCCATGATAAATGTCGAAGGTAATTGCATTGAATGTTTACACGTGCTGTTGATTAGCCCTACGACAACTTCTGCATTTCCGGTACACTTTTTCAAAAGCTCCAAACATTCGTCTATTTTATCATCAGAAAACTACTCTATTGTACCCTGTGAGTAACCAATTCTCAGTTTCCTCATCCACCTTCCGTCAGACTTTCTACAGCAACGATATGCGAATACCAATAGGTATGTGCATATTTCTCTAATATTCAATCTCACCAACCCGAAAAACATCATGAATCAATTAACTAGAGCTTGAAAATAAAAATGTACCAAACTATAAAGGTCTAATCGGCACATATGACGTGTCTACCACGTCTGGCAATAAACACAAAGTTACTTGAAATCTGGAAAACAAAAGATGAGATGGAAAAACTGAGGTACACGGCTAACAAGAAATTTGTAGTTGCAGCTTTTGTCAGCTATTGTTTAGGTTCAACAAAATCCTGCCATCCGCTTTCAGGACAAAATTCGGACCATGGCGCATTTTTATCTCTAAACGTCGATCTGACCAGCGCTCATGTAAGGTGTTTTTTGCTAATGGTCTGCGTTTTTAGAAAAGCTGGATTCTGAACGCCTATACACATCTTAACCGTGTTTGGCGATCCCTAACAGCCAGGATATCAAACAGATTCGATAATCGTTTTTCCATACCATAGCTGATCGATCAGACAGTAAGAATGTCTGAGATGTGCGGATACACGTTCCTGTTACGTCTTGAGTGCAGATTTCCATAAAAATACAGGCTTCCATTGAAGAGCATTTTATACACACATGAAGTGGTCAGAGAGCGAGGGCACGCATCTTTCCTAACACGGTTTCTTTGTTGCTACAATCCCCATCCAAACCTTATCTTCGTCGAGGTTATTTGCAAAAATTCGGTTAGTCAGCCGTTGCACTGATGTTTTAATTGTCACGTAAACTATGAACTATGCTGCCTTTTTCCATAACAAATGACCGACGGTACAGCAACAACAACCAAACTGACGTGCCTTTAGACATTCTGCGAATAATAGTACTCAACAAAAGCAAACCACTAGGACAGAAGCCATACCAAACAGCTTCGCTTTTCGAAGTGGTACAGTTTCCGAGATCTCGTAGGACTCATGAGACTGAATCGAAATCTATGATAGTTTGCCACATGATCCAGCTTAGTTGAAAGAAAGCCTTATAAAATATCATGGTTCTATTGGGTACAGGAGAAATCGTTCTATCCACCATAAGTTGAAGCTTGGCCTCTCTTGACCACCTCAATATTCTGGCAATGGAGTTTATTAGCCGATTCTGCTCTACTTTCGTACGTCTAAAGAACAAACACGGGTAAGTCTAACGTGTGAGCACTTTCACACGCAACTTTTCTGACTGATTTGGATCAACAAACGTCGGAACGTAACGGAGCAATATGGACAAAATATGTGAACCAGGCAAAACAGATACTGTGAGCTCTTCTTTTCAATTGGGCCGTTCGAATTTGATTATGTAACTGTGGAATCTGCTATTGTGACTGACGCTCAATTGGAAAACATACAATGGTCTCATTCCCTCGTCATTGTTTATATTTCTGTCTATGTATGCACTCTGAACGTTTCGATAATCTGATTTTCACAGACCTAAGCGTTTGCTGTTTGACAAAATATGTGTAAAAAACGTTCACGAATAAACATATGATGCAGTGCAAGTGAATTTATGGTCAGTTTCTTGTCACCTTGTGTTATTTTCAAATTGACCATCACTCACATTTGATCTCAGTCTTCACATTCAGATAGACTTTCCAGCCAACCGTGGTAATGATATGCACTACTGACGAGCTGTAATGAGAGCGAAACTCGAGTCTAGTGCTTCTTTTCGAAAGAGGCTGGCTGGAAGGTCTATCTGAGTGTGAAGATTGCGATCAAATGTGAGTGATGGTCAATTTGAAAATAAACCAAATCCATGACTACTCATCAGCAACCTTATGTTACTCGGAAAAAGCAATTTAGTGGGCTTTATGATCCGGTAATTGGGGACCTCACAGTGAAAGGGTTATTACCTGACGGTGGATCATCAAGGTTATGTTAATCAGCAGCTGACCTACGACACACTGCACTTTACACTAAGCAATCGAAGAGTAGCCACGGGACGGCTAACACCACGCCTTACCTTTGCTGATGTGCTGACAGCTTGCACGGTTCTCACGGATACACGGGGCAGTTCATATTCGTCAACACCTTTCTGCACGTTGGGCAAGTGTAACGGCTGAATCGGTAATCTATCATTCCAGTGTGCAGAACTGAATTGATCGTAGCATTCATAAGGATGAACCGATTGATCACTGGTGTTTAGCAGAGGTGAACCTGTGCCCAAACCTCTAGGATAAGATAGGCCATACCTGGAGGTAACGGGTGCAGGGTTTGGGACACCGGACCGAGTGAAGACGGGTGTCTGAGATCGTTTTTGTACTGAAGGGTGGCTGTGGATGAGTTGTGGGGAGAAAAATGGGGGCGAGCACACGCAAGAAACTGGATGGGCACCGGGAATAGTGGTTTGCGATCCAGTGAGATTCGATGTGGTTGGGTGAACGTTCGGCGCTGTTGATGAAGTCTTCTGAGATTTCACTCGAGGTGGAGTGGAATCTGAGCCTTGCGCGCCTCCCGAAGCACCCATCCCTGGGGCCTGGCTGTAAACAGTGTGGGTTGTGGCGCTGGGGGATGTGTTGTGCAAACGATGAGCTGCAAGGTTTATCATCTGTTCTTTGGGATTCACTGGGGAAAGTGATTAAACAGCAAATTTTGTGAAGGCTTAGTTCACACGGTAAAAATGTTCAATTCCAATATTACTTTCAACATTTTCTGTGAAAATACGTAATCATCGTACAAGTTTTTCGAAAAGTTGTCATCTGCACTGATATATGGACTAAAGCGAGTCTGACGTGAACGGCAACTGAATTATCAACGTCCACCGTCAGTATACAACGACAGTGTGATAGATTATGTGGTCGGTGCTCATCGGTACGTACGTCTGATGAGTGGAAAAAGCACGTCACTTGTGTGCCTCCGGCGAATTTTCATAAGTACACGCATGCTGTACCCACGTTAGCCGTGAAGGTATCGAGGCAATTATAAAAATTTGTTCCGAATCAAAGGTAGAACGATGTGAAAATATGTGCAAGAGCACTTGATCTTGTTGCTGCATAAAAATTGCGCGGAATTGTCTTGCAGTAAAAAAAACTGAGGTTTATAATTTGAATGCTCAGATGAAAGGGACCTCAGATGTGTTCAGTAGCAGTCAAATTGATGCAGGTAGGCTAAGACTCTACTGAAGATGGACGAATTTTTGTATTGTCAAGTTAAAAAATATAAGGACCAACAAAACGTCGATTTGAGCTTATCACAGTTGACCAGCTCAGATCTTCGGTTCGTTGGTGGTTAGTTAGTAATCTGCAAGCCCAACGATGTGGTGAGCATTGTATACTGTTCAGTCAGTTATGTAAGCAGCCAGTTGAACGGCTGGTCCTTGATCAGCCTGCTGATGCTCATAGAACCAACGCACACAGTGTGTTGATTTTCACCAAAGCCTTGTTACTGCTGTTTGTGTGGTTCGAATGCAAACGAAATGTTACAAGATCGACTGGACGGTTTTATCTAGCATTGTTTGTAAGACAGGCTAGCACCTTCATGCTACAGTGAAACAAGCTTCAGTGAAACATGATGTGTCCAGTGTGCAAACAGTTGTATTCTGCTTAAAGGATAGGCATAATAGACAGTCGAGTGCAGTGCGCCGTCGCCGAGGTTCCGTCGATTTTGTCAAACGTTCAGAGATACAGTAGAATCCCACCCAGATGACACTCACATGTGTGCTTCGTTGCTTGTGATTTCACGAGACTGCAATAGATTATAGTGGGCTTTTGGGGTTTGTACCACGCTACACTCTTGTTTAAAACTTTAACAACAGAACGATAGTATTTATGACTGAAACAAAATGGCTGCTATAAGTAACACTTTCAGCATCCTGACTGGTTAGTATGGCGTATTCAGTACAAACGATTTTATGCGTTTGGTTGAAAGTGATGTAATTTTCGGAGAACGTGAATTGCGCCTCACATTTGCCAGTTAACGCCAGTGTCGTGCCTTCTGTCGCTGTCTTAGACTAACATATTTCTCTTTGATGAAAAGTAGTGTGACAGTTTTATCATTTAACAATTGATCAATCATTAGATGTCTGGGCTTCTACAAAGCAACTTGGCAGATTTGTTAACTCAGTAGAGATCAAAGTGTAAGAATTTGGGCTTCGGCCGGGTTTGAAACATCAACGGGAACTGCATGGCCGGGTGCGGCAAGCGCTTCATCAGCTAAGCTACGAAGTCAAGCCGGCAGCTTCGAATATTCACACTTGAACTCTCTCGTAAAGTCGTTCCAATGTATCGTATGGAATCTACTAAGAACCCCATGAGATCAGGTGTTGTGGAATTATTCCTCACACAGTTGATGATGGAATCCATCAAAGTTACTGTTAAGCGATGAAGTAATATTTTTGGTAAGGTTCGATAACTTAGAAGAGATTCGTGAAAAATTTGCGTTTCGGATGGATTCGGATTAGTGGTAAAAACGGTCAGTGCCAAAAGATGATAAATGATCTATAGGCTAAAACACGGCGCCAAGCCAAGAGTTTGACAATCTCATATTTTGACTCAGATGCTGTCCAGTCCGTCTGGGGCACATGGCTTCTATAGAATGGAATTTACAGACTGATTTACAGCCATATTTCTCATGTGACTGATGAAAGCAACTTCTAATCACCAAAAGTTCTATCAGTTCAAAAATAAGACATGTTGCGATATGTTGATATTTCGTTCACTCTCATCAGTGGCAAACGTAAAACATACACGTTGTATATGACACACAAATAAAGGTAGACAGGGCATGGACACGCGTACAGTCACATCACGTATTGTGTCATCATCACCGCAGCAATCCTAGAGGTTGCTTGAACCACTATTATGTACAAAACACCAGCTGGCGAGTTCTGATCACCACAGCTTCGCTAAAGTCCAGTAGCTTCGGGTTCTGATTGCGTGACAATACGTTGAATGACCTAACTGGGTCAACGTAGTGACCTGTTTAACAATCGGTGATACCGAGCAACGGGTTCAGCGGTTTGATTTTTTTGGTGTCATTGGTTGTTTTAACCAGCTCGGGAAGCTTTCTGATACTCACTGAGATGGAGGTCAGTCTGTTATGCTTATATGAACATCATCGCAACTGCAAGTGAACTGGTAGACAACGTGGGAGATAGAATGGTGAGACAAACTACGTTCGCGGTTGTGTAGGACCGGTTCTTTGGTGGCTTGAACTAAACGTAATTGGGCAGGCGCATATGTGTGTGATAGTGCAGACTTCATTTTGTACTTGATTTCATTGGCCAGGTGATTACCTTTAAATTACAGAGATAGGAATATATCCTTCTTTTGGGTTGTCTGAAATGGCACATTGCACTTATTCACCTTTCTGTGGGTCCCTATGGATTTCTCAAGATACCCACTTTCCAATAATGTTTTTCTTAGCTGTCTTGTTCTTTCTGAAGCTTACCAGGGTTGAAAATCCGTTTAGCCCTATGAACTAGGGTCTTGACTAAACCATGCTCGTATGCTATCGGTGCCAAGTTACAGAAATGAAGACATTGTCCGCCCCGTTCTGACTTACAATGGACCAATCACAGTGTTGCTCCATCCTCACACCCAGTGATGAAGTAGCTTCTTGCACAGTTGTTTCTTTTAGGTTTGTCGCTAGGACGGTTTCCTTCATACTGTATCCCACAGAAACAATGGTGTCGAAATGAGGCTCTTTGAAATGGGAATCTTCATTACAATCTCTGGATAAAGTGTCAGCCGTGTGTATCTGAGTCCGCGGCTGAGAGATCAATCTGCCAGCATATATTTGAATTCTGATATGCATTCTTTGTAGTCTTCTCGGTGCACCGGATAACGGTTTTCTCAATATTGAAACTAACTGTTTGTGGTCAGTGTGATCTATTGTTTTCCGACCAAAAGTATAAGTGCTGAATCGTTCCAGGACGAATATCGCTGCCGGCATGTCTTTCTCAACTTGCGCACAGATTCGCACAAAGGGTGAAAGACTTCTGATATGGTATTCTAGTGGACTTCCTTTTTTTGTAATAACACCGCCCCCAGGCCAGTTTCGCTTTTATCACATTGAATGACTGGACTGTTGATAGGGTCCTAATTGCCAAATGACAGAAGATGAGTCAGTTTCAGCAAAATGGTATCGATGATTGGGAAACGGTGATGTTCTCTTCAAAGCACCTTATTTAGTGCCTTAGAATCGATACACAAACGGAAGTCATCTGATATTTTTTAAAGTTTTAGAAACCTGACTGACCCAATCGGTTGGTTCCTCTACTGGAGCAATCACGTCAGTTCGAACTAATCGGTCCAATACCGACGTTCACTTACTACGTATGAACAACGGAATTCCTCGAACCGGTAACGCAACGAGAATGACATCGCTAACCGCAGATGAACTAGCTACACCTGGCATACGACCGACTATCAAATCCAAAACCCACGGACATTGACCGAGAACGCTGGAATCGGCTGATTTATGCAGAAACTCCTCGTGACTGACGGTGATGAAAACCACCGACTGAATGACATTAAAACCTAAAAAGAACGTGGAATCCCGATCGACCACACAAAGTCAAGCATATAAATCTGCCCATTCTTCGGATTCGTGGCGGATAGTTTTGCAACCCCACTAAAGATTGTCACCACACCATTCCGCATTTTCAGCTGTGCATTTTATTCGCGCATGTCGTCCACCTTGATGATATGACATTAACTGACGCTTCGGACTCCAGCCGGCATCTTCTTGTATATTCTGTGAACAATTCTGCACAGATCCCTTTCAGCCTGCTTTGTCCGTTGAGCCGATTGTCCGCCATAGTATAATCTTCGTCGATCACACTGATCGTAGGCGACTTGCACTGTCTGACAGAGTGGTTCCTTCTCCCGGCAATTCATGCTTGTTTTTTTCGTAGACTAGACAGTTTTCTTTTTGATGAAAATGTTTTCCCCCGCAAAGCTAACATGAATCCATCACGATTCGTTTTGTCGGAAGCTTTTGACGCCAGACAGCGGTCCGCATTTGAAGATGTCATTCTTTGTTCCGTTGTCGCTTTGATATTGCAGATGTCGATACACTGGGCTAGCGTCAACTTTGGACTGCTCAATAGCCTGTTCGTCATAACTGAATTCTGAATACCAATGACTATTTTGTCTTGGATGAGTGTCTCTCCTGAGCATTTGCAGAAGAGACATGATTTTCCAAGTTTCTTCAGAACGGTTACATATTGATTAGTTGTTTCTTTGGCCTACTGAGCCCTCTAAAAAACTGGAAGCGTCTGAACATCTTGTTTGTTCCTCTCAAACCATTTACCTCCGTTTTGCGAATGATCATGTTCGCTTAGTTTCTGTCTTCTGTGTCCTAGAAGATGAAGTTTGCAAGAATGTGTCTTCCTCCATCTCCGATTGCATGACGAAACATAGCCAGTTGGTATTCCTTACTGGCATCCGACAGATTGGCCAAAAAGCAAGAATCTTCGTATTTTTCTCCCCATAATCACCAGTTGTCCGCAGGTCTGTTCGTATTGTGCAAATCCAGCGAAATAATTGTCGGCGGGTTCGTCGTGTTTATTTTGTCAATTGCAGTTTTCTTCTCTCCTGACACCATGCTGAAAAATCGCGGCCTTCCGAAGCGAACTCAAAATCAGAAATTGCTGCACGGAGAAAATCCAGATATTATTGAGTTTCTATTGAGTATATTACAGACACGACGCATCAGTATGGCGAGGAATTACAATTGGTGTCGAGGCTTTGATCTTCTTGTTGGTCGGCTCTGCTGTGCTTGTAGATCGGATACTAAGGCAACGTGTTATGCTGGTCGGTCACCGCGTGGTCACGGCAGTTTGCTCGCGCTGTTGACAAAGTTTGGTCCTAGCTTTTGGCGAGTCACCAGTGAAGTTCCTATCGATGTGTCTGTCCAATGCACTCCATTCACAACTACCATTGGATGCATCATGTGGTTCTAGTCGTTAACTCGAACTTGATCCACACGTTCGTTAGTCCTCACTTTTTAAAGATCAAATTTTGATTCACTTGACAAAATTTCATTCTTTGTTTACTCCCTAACTGTACTGAATTGACCTTCGTATAAATGATGGAAATTAATTTTCAGGTTTGCTTCTCTGGATGAAGAGCAACTGAACAGGGGTAATAGTTCTTAGGTATGTCAAGCTGATATTAATAACACTTATATTTCCAATGTAGTTATTACGACTTTAGGTGGACAGGGTTTTGTTGCAATCTTTACACATTATGAAAATTTTTGTTTCGGACTGACTAGTTACTAAGAGTTGAGAGGTTACTGGGTAAGGTCATTAGTCCTCGCTCAACCCATGAAACTAGTGCCGGGAAGTGAGCAAACAGACGCAAATATACGCTGGTTGATTATTACTTCCCTTGGCAAACATTTTCGGTCGTCCGTATGAAAGTTGAAGCGAGCAAAGGTTTCATTGATCAAATTGCTTTGGCTTTAAACTGGAAGTGCACTTTTAACTAAGAAATACGTCAATGTTTCACCCGGACATGTTCAGATAATTAGCTGCGTGCGTCAAAAGTGTTCACTCGTAATCTTTTGTTTTGGTTCGGCCCTGGACTCTTCAACATCCCAGTACGATTGCGGTTTGGATAACATGTGGAAACGTTTGTCCGAAATATTCCATAATTGTATTACTTTTAACTAGTATGACAGATTTCATGGATAAGATGAGAACCCTTGGCGAAAAATCCGGGGGTTTTGCTGGATTTGAACCAGCGATGGACACAGCGTATCCAAATGCAGTAAGCGTTCTACTAGTTGAGCTACGAAGCCATGCCAGAAGCTCAGAAGTTTTCACATTTGGATCTAATTATATTTTCTAATTAACAGTGCGATTACTGTATTTTTCAAAATTTACGTAGGGTAGTTCATTCCCTCATAAATGCATTCTGATTTGTTTGCATCCAGTTTCACAGCTTTTCCTTTGTATATAAGGCGAAATTTTGTCACATGAATGAGTAGTTGAACAAGTGCCACCAAAGACGGTTGCAAGCCCCAAGTATTTATAAAACGACCACCTCAATCATTTATTCGATATCAACTACTCAACACAATCTTCGTACGATTGAGCTGATGGATTCTCTGATCCTCAACGCAGCTAGTAAAGATGACAACGTGAACAGCCTACCACTTGTTTTCGCGATTTCTGGTGAAGTAGTCTGCAACGGTCATAAGACAAATTTTGAAGACTACATCAAATTTTCAGTTGGTGTTTTCTATGCTAAAGACTGTCGTAGAACGTGGAAGATCTCCGGAAATTTGACGGAATTACGAGAAGTCAGCGCACACAAAGCAGATCAGATGACGGAATCGTTCATATTCGTTTGATAACCATTTTGGTTAATGGTTCACCTATTTCATTCTCTGCGTTGTTGGACAGATGTTATGAAGATGTGGGATATTGCACTTTTAACCATAACAACACTTTCGGGAAACAACCACAGTGAGACATTGTAAATCCCGCACAAAAGAAAATGACATTTGCTATCTCCTGAACTAACAACAGCATACTCCTGACAGCGTCTCTAACATATCACATATTGATCGCAAGTGAGTCAGCGCTCCAAAAACTGTGGAACTCCCAAACAGCCTTTATTCCCGCTTTTCTGTTGCATGTGTACAAGCTGTCTCCCAGTAACCACCAATATCCCATAAGTAAATATATTAATGATTTTTCTGTCACCCATAACAAATTGACAAAGAGAAGAGTGGCACCAGGTCATTATTCGATAATGAACTAAACATCGTGCACAGATAGTTTCTAACCCGTGTAACCGCATAAGACAAAAGGACGTTCTCGGCAGTTCGATCTTCATATTTCCTAGAGCAACTGTCAAACCAGCTAGCAGTTATGTTGAATAATTCAAAGCATTACATCTTGGTGACATCTGTTAGTCACCACATGCTTTTACTCTCGTGTCAAACGTTCGACGGGTATCTCAATTCATCTGTCGCCTACACATTCTAACCAGCGGTTTCATCATATAAAACTACTGAACGTGATTTGTGTAGTACCACGATTCCTGTGGTTTTGTTTTGTATATTCAACAAATGGGAAGTAAATGGTTTGTTCCTTTTGATTCGTCTTCCTGATTCTTTCCATTCCATATATATTCATACTCACCTTGCCAGTTCCCAGTACCGATTCCGAACACCTCGCCGCTTTTCATACTCTTGATAACAAATTTGTTCATGAATCATACCGGAATCACTGCGATTTGTTCACAATGTGCACTCCATTGTAGAACATTAAGACATTTAATTCTATAGCACCGGTACATCCATGACTTCGTTGTAATCTCTGTGACAGACCTAAATCTATTTACACAGTTTAGTGAATAGTTGGCTTGTAGTTAATTCGATAATATCCTCTTTTGTTCTGTTTAGTTATCCGCATTTTACATTCAAAATCTGTGTATATTGCTGTCGAACAGTTTTGTACGACTACTCTAACTGCCGGTCGGATATCTACTTACCTATGGATTAAACAAAACAAATATTTGTTGTATCGTTTGTGGTGCTTTCCCTATGGCACTACATGACACTATAGCGTGCGCAAACCTTCTGTACGGTTGCAAAGAAATCGCCATGAAGTGTCTGTGAACTGATCTTAATAACTGATCATCGGATGACCCAGTTGAAGTTATTGGTAAGAACTTCAGATTCACAGCCACTGACTGAGTTTTCTTCAAACTACTACATACACAGAGCGACAGTACGGTGAGATCTGGTTGTCGCAGTTAAGAGCCCACAAATTCACAACGACTGTGATTACAGCAGTAAATTTTAATGTATGAAAGACAGTCTTGACATGCTGTCTAGAGTGGCTACCCTAAGGCTGCATGTCGTTGACCTTGACACTTAACCAATGGCCCCAGAATTGGTGCAATGTTAGCCATGTATGGCCATAATAATTTGCTGCTGAACTGGCCTGATATCTAACTTTAGGAAGTCTTAACCAAAACAGGACCCGTTGTAACCTACAGATGCAGAACAGAACCTTACGTTATCAACGGAAATTTGTGTTTGACTCACTCCCAAGACAGGACGTTCCCTGCGAATTCACTTGAGGTGATCGATTCTTCTTTACCAAACGTTGTATACACGGTTTGACCAAGTGTTCGTGTTCAGGAGGCAACAGAACGCCAAACGAGCTGTCAGCCACACTCAAACTATCAGAGGAGGAGACGTTTGAAATTCCTGAAGGTCTACTTCGGTCCATTCCGGTGCCTTCTAGATCCAGAGAACTGGGAAGAAGTAGACCATCATGACTGCCGTCGGTAGACGGCTGACCGGGTTTTGAGTTGGATATGCCTAAGGAATGAAGCAATTGTTTGGGTAAACGCTGGTTTGACTTCGAGCTACCATCAATTGACCAGTTGGATGTCGGGCTCAGTGAATCGGTCAATAGATGCGAACTAATCATGGATTCGTTCGGAGCTGGAAAGAAATTTGGTACACTTGAGACTGTAGTAGCTAAGGAAAGCAGAGAACCACCTAAGTCAGATAGAGATGCCACTGCTATTGGTTCGTCCCACTGACTCAGAGGTTGGCCAACTTTCCGACTACTTCCACCGTCTGGGGCGCTTTCTTGCATAGTACACGATGGCGTGGGTTTCCACAGTCGAATTCCAACACTTGCCTCTTCCCGTCCACTTTTTACGCTCTCTCCCGTGCAATACGCACTTGTCTGACCACTTGGTGTATGTTGTAGTTCAATTTGTTCCAAATAGGGGCCATGCACCACAGATGGTCGCTTGTAAGAGATCAGGTCAGGCAATCCGGTCGGCGTCTGAGATGATGGGCAAGTTGTGGAGGTCATTTCTGAAGACGAGATAAACAGAATTCCAATCTCGTGAATAAAACAGTTCTGCCTGTTCTCACGTATACAGAGATCAATAGGCGATTGCAATACAAAGTAATTTGAATAAGCGGGCACAAACAAATTGAGTTTACCTAAGGTGTTCAACCAGCAAGTTGCGTTGACAAATAATTTAAAACACAAACCGAAGTGTCCCTAAGGCACGACAGTTTCAAATTCCAGTGAAACCAGGATGTCACATTTCCAACAGGAGCGGATTGTTTTAAGTGATCATACAAGAGAAGCTCAGAATGTAATGAGTTTCTTATCCATCTTGACCCGAATCAACTTGACACTGCAACTCACTTTGGACTAGTCTCGTGTAACTAGAGCGGTTCATCAATGGTTCTGTTTGGGTTTACAATTGTACACATTACTACGTCTAGAATGACCGAGCATTGACTGATATACGATGCTGAGCTATATGGACTAAACGTACGTTTAGCCAGTTGTAATGTAGAGTTCTACACAAGCACTAGATTTCCATAACCTGTGATAGGTGGAGAACGCATGCCTTCAACAGAGAACAATTTTAAAAGCAGACACTCATAGTCACCAGTGACATCTTTAAGGCTTTTGACTGACAAGATCACTTGACGCTCAGTGGAAGGCCTCTTATGTACAGCACAAGATATCCTCTACTTCTGTGGCTCACCCAGTACCATCAGGATCTTTGACTTAAGACCAACGTGAACGAGGTTTGCCAGATTGGTACTGTGCGAATAGCGGTGCATCACAAGGTTATGTACTGGGACTTCTGTAATCTGCTCTATTCGTGTTCAGAATCCTCATCATCATTAGTATGTATTGACAATACAGAAAGGTGGCAGTTAGTGAATGAAACTGAAAAGCTACGGAGTTAATCAAACATATCACAGTGTTAAGCCACGGGTAACTCGCTCCCGTTTAACACTTGGGCTACACAGAATAGGCAAGCGTGATTCGGATTCGATTATCGTAAGTGACCCAAGTCTATCTTCCATCAGTGCAACAATGACCAATAAAGTCAACTGGGTGATTGGGTCCCTAATCAGACTATTTAGACGGTTTCATTCGGTCGATTTAAATAACACGTTCAGTTCGCCCTTGTGGTCTCACCTTAAGTTAAACATAAAACTTGTCTGCCCTCTCTGGTGGAATAAATTATTCTTACTGACAGTCTGCAACGCAGAACTCCAAAACGGCTTACGGCACAAGTTTCACACCTTACTCAGATAGGTTGTACAAACTCGGGCAGTTCTTAATGAGTTAGTAACATGTGAGGGAAGATTCGAATTTAGTAAATGGGATACTTCTTCAAGGAAAATGCTTGTACCTATCAAAATTCCAACGTTTGCCCTATCTCGCTAAAGATACGTCAACGGAGACGTTTGGTGTTCAGAAAACACTCACTCTACATCCGGGCTGACCCAATATGGATTTACCTGCCAGAGTCTGTCTTAATCAAGTAACTAGTAATTAACTTCAAGCGCAGACCCGGGGCAAATATTTGGGATATCGTGTCAAGTATTCGGAAGACTTGCTAATCACAGCAGTTTGGATAGATTGATGGTACACCCGGAGTCTTGTGGTTGGTGTCATCAAGAAGTTGACCGTTTTACGTTGCAGTACGATCACTGTACACTTGGCAGACCGTGATTAAGTTTCCACTCTGCTCACTATCCTCTCAAAATTCCCTTGGAAACCTTTCTTATGCCAACCATGTAAAACAAAACACTCTTCCAGCTTATCAGTTGTCTCTAACCTATCTAGCACAGATTCGGCTGTACGTAAGCAATTTTAGCTTCGACTAAACTGAAAACCTTGCTGACATGAGACCGGTGTGTTGATTACTGTCCCCATAATACTAAACTATCTTTTTTGCTATGCAAAGAAAAACCACAGTTTACGGTAATGAGCAGATTAGATTTTAGCCACGAAGTGTGCGAACTTGTTGAACTAAGCAATGTTGAGGTTATATATTCTATGACAAAATAATACAACCTTCCAATTTGAACCGGACTCTTGTTATCTCCACGATCAACTTATACCCAAAAACGAACATGGGTATAACGGAGCTGAGATGAATCTTATGCTTACAGCGCCCAGTAAACGTAATTAACGTACCATCGTACAGACAAAGCACCAATAGATGCCTAATATTGTCCGGCGAATGCTAAACATACTGGTGTTGTGAATCCAGAAGGCGGATGACACCAAAGGTTGTTTTATTGGAGAAGCCAATAAACCACTTAGGCGTCTCAACGGGACTAGAAACAAAAACACTCATTTGTACACCGCACTCTTCTGAGGATGCTCCAGTCGCTTTGGACACCATGTATCAGTTCCGTCATGTGGCGAAAGTCATTAAATGTCATTCTAACTTCCAACAATCCTCCCCGTATCTCTCCCGTATTTATCTCCCGATCACTTCCATCCTAGCTGCTACTGAATAGTGGTGTGAGTAGTACGGTGCGACCGTCTATCCTCATTACACTAGGTCATCCACTAACATGCTTTCTGTTGCCAAATGGGCGTGAGCGAGAAAAGTATCATCCCCCGAAACTGGCCTATCGGGTAAGTGGCCAGTTACTTAGAGCAAAATTCTTTACAACTAGGATCCGCCTGTGTTCGAAAGCACCGCAGAACAATGTCATCACAAGAAAATCAATTAGGATCTTCTAGTACCCACTGTTAAGAGAATAATCCAGATTATTAGTATCCTCTTACCTGCTGACAGAGAAGTATACTTGTCAGATTATGGCTGAACTGTGGTTCAGATATATGCACAGAAATGTTCACAAGCCAGTAGCCTTTTCTATCCAGTTTCTATCATTTGTAGGTTTATTTTTCGTTGTTTTTCTCTCAAACATCTCAACGAACCGTTTGTCAGAATGACTTCGACCAAAGCAGCACGAATGATTGGACTAACAGAGATCTGTCTTCAGTTTTTACAAATAAGCAAATCCGCTAACAACATGTTCACTGTCACATTACAAAAGAGGTAATCAAACAAGCTGGGTAGTAGTACCAAGACAAAACGGATTCTGGTGGTAGACTCTAATTACCTATTAAATTTCTTAAGGAAAATATTGATGGTATTGCAATACTTGCATGTCCTGTTTTTAAAGATTACTTTCAAATCGGCGGTTACGAAACCCATGGGAAGGAGCGCCAGGCTCTTAGGGACTTCAGACTGAATGAGTTCATATTCCAGTTGTGTGAACAGAGGATGTTTGAGACTTTCGAGTGTTGAAGTCGATCATCAGGTCGAACTCAAGATACAGCGAGAGAAAGGAAAGTAATTCAACTTGAATATTAGTGGTTACCATGACATCAAATTGCGATTTGATGACTCGGAAATGACATTCTAGTTAATAAGCTTGTTTTGAAAAAGAAATTTTTGCATTAGTGTTTCGTAAGTTTAATATGAATGAAGTCTGTTCCAGCAATCATGAAATTTTGTAACACTGGTTTGAAGCAACAAAGAAATACGTGTATCTTTTCGATAAATTTTGACAGTCGTTCGAAAACTTACCATTCTGAAACAGGAAACATTAATCATACTGTCATTGTCCTTTACAATATTCAGGCTTGTTCACTGGTTTTAGGGGGAAATGTCGACACGCCAAAAGGTAATCAGTTATCACGGACGTTGCCAGTGGTCATTTTTGAAACAGCCTTTAACCGTGAACAAAAATCGATATTCGCACAGTGGACGTTAATGTTTCTTACTCATCCATTCCACTTTGTCCCGTAATCTGATCACAGGGTGTATTAGGATATTTTCCATTATTTATGCAAGTGAGTGTATTTCGATAATAACCTGCTCCAATCCAAACTGGCTTGGATTAGTCGCACTCGAATGAATTACTTGACCTGATAGTCAACTAATTTCAGCAGTTTATTTTTGTGAACCTTAAAAGTGTTTCGATTTTTAAATTAGCGAAATACTGGACGGCATGCAGTCTTTCGAAGTAGACGTTTCTACCGGTCAGCTTCGATGACATGGTGTAAAATGAAGCCTTCTGCACTCTGCACACTATCTGAACTAAAGCTGGATTAGAGATCGGACTGGGAACGGTATGCGCTTAGCGGAACAATGGTTAACAGTCTTGCTTCTGAGGTTTGTATACCAGAAATCAACTGTCACTTCCGATGAGTTCACTCGTAGGCAACAGGCGATGATTGGCGGGCAGGAAGGACTAAAAACTTATCAACTACAGTTGAACGTTTACAGAGCTTCCGGCTTTGTTGAGAAGAGCTTGATGAGGTAGTTAGCAAGAAGAATTAAAAACAGCTGGTCACAGCTTGAGAAGTGAACTTAACGTTCACCTCCCAGGCTAGATGTGTCGGCTTACCTGGCTACTGGGTAAGAAGACTTGAAGAAATGTCCGCTCTCAATATCACAAGTAATGGATTGATTGTATCTGAACCACTGACAGTGACATGACCGAGGACAGTACCCAAGACGTAAGCTTTTCCGCGGGTGCAATGTGAATTTTATCTGGCACTGCGTTTATTGTTTGAAAAGTGTGTACTTGGATGGTGAATGACTAAATTTAACCATAAAGAAATACGTTGCGTCCTTGGTTGCTTTCATTTACAAACTAGGGATCCTTGTGTTGTTTTCAGGATTTCAAGGCACTTCAAAATCGGCGTCAATCTATGACTTATTTATTGTTGTCAGTGAAGATGAGGCTAATAACTGGACCATTCCTAAACTCACGGCTGCCAACAGAATTCGATAGACTAAACCATATCTTATGAAATTAGACGTCAATATTAGATGACAATGATGTTTAGCTGGTTTGGATCAAAGTGGCTTGTCTTACAGCTTCAAAGAAAAGCGTTCTCTAGCAGAGCGAATGAATCCAGTGACTAAGTTAGCCACCGTCGTGGTTGCTGTTCAGGCAACATCGATGTGGAAGTCTCACAGATACTGTAGTAATCGTTCGTTCCAAATCGACAATCGAATATAAAGTATCAATTTTAGTTCAGTCACACGCTATAGTTCAAGCGTTAATTTGATGGCTGAACACGTCCTGAATTTTCACTGTTTTGTATTTGTTTCGCGGTTTAGAAACGTATGCTCTAAGTATGCCTATGGTAAATACCAGAAGCATTACCACAAAGGCTGTGAGAACATAAATCGTGCTATCAATCTTGTGTCTGCTTCAATCAGACTGAGCGTACTATTGTAATTAGCTCGAACTTAGTGTCACTTCAGTGATTCGGGGATCAAACTACCCTCCTCTTAAGTGCACACTCCACATGGTCAATCACAATAGAACTGTGAATCTGTATAACAAGTGAACTACAACGAACGACAGTGAGTGAAAGTCAGCCATTCTTCCTATTCCCGATATTGACGGAAACACTTTTTCCGATTAAATGTGTGTAATCTTAGAGCAGTGATGTCTGAAGTCGGATTGGCTAAATTGTGATAAAATATTAGTTTGAAATAAGCCGTTTGAATTTCATTTCTACTGTTGGCCTACAGACATGGATTTCGATCAGTTCAAAACGTGTTCGGTCGTAAACAGACAACTGTCTAATTTACTCCAAATTCATTGGTTCACCCAACGATCAGGGTTTGTTGAAAATAAAGAGACCTAACGGTGAAAATGGGGATAACAACTTGGAGTCTAATAAGACAGTGACATAATCATACACATGTAAGACCGAACTTGAAAAGAGTGAGTACCACCATGTGTATATAACGGGCTGCAAAGTGAAGGTGGATAGAATATGTCTGCTGGGGTTAGCATTGAATGCCGATGACAAATCCAGCAAACTCTAAACAACGCTTTACAGATTAAAATCGTACTATCAAACGAATAGTTGGGAGGTTTCAAACCGGACGTTTGACATCTTACAACCAAATATCAGTGAAATCAGCTCACTTACATCAACAGCCAAAATCTTCAATGATCCATAACTGTGCGTACACGAACTTTCTTGATTAAAATTGAACGGAATAACGCATAAAATATTGTTGTTAAGCTTTAAACTTGTTCTCCCGAGGGTTGCACATTACAACTGGATTCAAAGGTGCTATCTGAAAATCTTTGTGATCAATTGACTGACCCGTAGGTACCTTCACAAACGGTCACTAAGAAAGTGAATTCGATTTTCATGCAGTCTAGTTATAGATATTTGATTCAGGAGAAGGAGAAACCGAAGGATAACCAACAAGCAGGCACATTACAAAGTACAATGCAATAATATTATGTCGAAACAAAAGAAGTTCTTGAGCACAGAGAATCTCAGTAGTGTGGAGTGTTTTCACAGGATACCTACTTCAATGAAATGTATTAACCTGGAAAAAGGGATGCTGGAGAATATCGCTCGACCGTAGTTGAAAGAGCACTTTTCCAGACTACTGAGAGACGTGAGCAAGAAATAGGTGGTTATTGGGGAAAGGTTTTGAGGACTTACAATAATATGTCCTCTTAGTTAGTGACTGAAGAAATCACATACGGACGGTATACCGCTGCGAGTTACTTTGGATTTACATTATTTAATGCGTCGTACCACGATAAAATGATTGAGCTAGTCGGTGGAACGGATTGGAATACAGTTATCCACATACAAGTTAGGTAGGAGCATTTGAATTTACCGGTTTTTACCGGGTGTTCCCTTCCGATTTTATCTTTCCTGTTCTGTAATACTTTTGAACGAGAAAACAAATTTCTTGCATGATTACTAACAGCATTGAAAGTAGCAGTAGGTTATAATTAGATAATGAACGCTGGCAATTTCTGGTAGTTGATTCCCGTTTGTTAGAAACGCTCATTGAGAGCAAGATGGGATAATGGGACTAGTACTACCTTAGCTCCACCACTCTGAGATTTACGCGGCAAAGGCTGAACGATTCCATTTGTTATATTCCATTAGATAATGTGGATTTGGTGGGCACTTTGTGACATCAAATAGATCACTTGTAAGGCAAAATTGTAGGAGAATTATTAACACAGCGAAGCACAAGCTATAGCGCTCACGGGTGTCTTGCTAAAACTTAGTAACAAGAAGTTGCACTCGTTTCGGATGTCCAATTTTTACGTCGTCTGGAAAGTTCATTGAGATTGGGTTACGCAGTGTGCAATTTATGGCAGTTTGGTAACACTGGAGGCAAACTTATCCGCTGACTTCCACATACCGTCACACAGATCCGTTCCTGTGGCATTGTTGAAAATGAAAATAATTGTATTCACGGCAAGTATTTATGGGAATTGGCTGTTTGAACCCACCAGATGGGCTAAAGTATGGTAGGTGATAGGACGAGCATTGGTACCCATACCGCAAATAAAGGGTTTTCTGACTTTCTCTACAACAGTGTCATGTAAAATGTCTTGTGTAGTGACACTTCGTTTGCATCTCATCGATCACTTTTTCGAAATTAACATACACTTTATATAGTAGGGTAGGAAGCAGCTAGGCGGAATCAATCTACTCATGTCTGAGTCAGTCAGTCAGGTGACCAAACCGGAAGCAGCAAGGTGCAACTGAGGAGTACTCATTAGTAAGAAACATGAATTTTGTGCAACACAATAGAATAGCAAGCACCTCAGCATATGCACTAACGAACACACACCGAAATGTTTTTGAATTCGGAGATCGGTTGTGCCATCAATTCCATTACAAGACATCTTCTACAGACCAGGCACTCAGTGGGCCCAAGGATTCAGAATGTTCTTTAGACCGAAGCTTAAGCAGGCTCTCATTATTGCGGAAGCTGTCGCAATACATCGGCTGAATCCCACTTTGTGCACCCAGAAACACTTGGTGACTAGCCTTCCGATATGTTGGTACTCTTTGTTCTCATTCTGCTTTCCTGTTTCCTCCAAACCAGAATTTTTAGACCGATTTGTTTCTTCATACAACCTCACAACTGTTGGGTCACCCCTATCATTTCTCAATTCATACTGCCTTATCTTTTTAATCAGCTCATACGCAGGTGCACTATTTTAGTTTGTGTTTGTTTTCCATAGGTTTTTCAGCCATATCTGACCTTTCCTATTCGATATGTATGGATTTTTTCAGCCAACTCTTTCTTTTCGGACTCCTAGTACCCTCCTGACCGACAACAATTTTGTGTTGCATCAAATTCATGTTTTTCAACTAATGAGTACGCTTTAGTTGCACCTTGCTGCTTCCGGTTTTGTCACCTGACTGACTGTCTCAGACATGACTAGATTGATTTCGCCTAGCTGCTCGCTACCCCACTATATAAAGTGTGCGTTAAGTTAACAAAAGTAACCGATAGAATGCGAACGAAATGTCAATGTGCAAGACATCTTACATGCTGCTGTTAACTTTTATCAAATTAACCGATGGGAACCAATGTCTCGAACTTCCTACACAACATAAATACTAAAACAATAATGAAGAATTAAGGGGCTCCGTTGTCGATACGCGTTTTGCTGCGCAGGTGTAATCCATACTGACTTTTTTTTCAGAATTCCCTCTTCAGCCAGACGTTAAGTTTCACATAGGTGCTGCTTTTTACTACGAACTTCAATACGAACAAGCCACACAGGTCGTACAACACAACACTTATCAGAATGGCATTTTGAGTATCTTCCCGCTTTCCTGCGAAACAAGTCAAAGTGTCAACAATCCTCATTCCTTTTGTCTTTAGTCAACCACTTGTTGCGAGTTGTCTTGAAATAAGTCAACCTTCACATCTGAATGATAGTTGGCACCACCAGACTTTGTTTACACTCTTCCTCTCTGGGTGCATAATCACATTTCATATATGTGTTGAACCTGACACCTCTGTTTTTTGAAGGTCATGGCGAACGTAGCATAAATAAACTATTTGCACGTTTTCATCCATTCATTTGGTAGTCAAACCAATCAGTTTCCGCTTTACATAACTGTGGCTTGGTATCTGATGTTTTCACTCCCGCGTTATATACCATCATCACTTCCTTCAAACCAGTGGTCCGGCTACCCCACTCATGCCAGCCAGTTCGTAGAGAAGTCAACTAGCTGTTTATCTAGCAGCTATCAGAACGAGAGGATAACCTGAAGATTACCTACAGGAGAAAGTGGCTAACTGTTCATAGGTGATTCAGTTAGCATCTAAGGTGGTCACTGAAATAGTATTTAACAGGGTTACCCCTTAGGGGTGCGGGCGGAGCTTAGTACGAAGCGTAGACAATAAACCGCATATCTGACAAGCTCTACCAAAGAAGAACCCCGAGCATTCTGTGCCATTTAGAAGGAGACCGACTGAAAAATCTATCCGAATGCGAAATCTACGAACAAATTTAAGTGATGTCCGTCTCGCATACGGAATTGTAACTAGTCGAATGATAAAAAGAATAGAAGTTTACTCTGTCGCTTTTTGTGACGCAGTTGGACATTTTTGTTCCTCTCCTGTAGATAATTTAGGGGAAAACGTCCAGGATGGTCCGTAATCGGTTGTTCATTTGAGGAAACGGTAGGGTTCCAATTTCGAACTTCCATGAGGACAGCTTAAAAACCTTTGTTGTGAGCCTAGCCTACATAAGTTTTGACAGGTATAAGGATATTTCAAGTGATCACTGCAAAAGATGTTTTTCCTTGGTTTCCAGCAGACGCGGACAGTGACACGTTGACCCTGTATTTCTCAAAGTAACTTCGGCAGAGTCTTCTCCGCTTTCGCCACAGACTATCTTCCAGAACGATAATTGCCACAACCCACTACTTCCAGCTGGGATGTACTAGATGGTCCGAATGGTCAAGCACCGATCAATGTTACAAGGGGCGATACAATAAACACGAACCTCTAATAGGTTGTTTAGCTTCGAAGATCTGTGGGCCAGGTTTCCGGATCAATAACGGAGTTTTCCAGTCATATTAATTAAGCAAACTGGACCAGGTTTGTAACGGTTGTGGTGACGAAAAACTGAGGTGGAATACTAACCACATGGGCTGAGCAAGTTAAAATTTGAATTGGCGCCAACACATACGTGAACCACAGTGAGAAGCTGGATGTCATTATAGTCGCTTAGAGGCAGCACGAAGTTTTGAGTAAAATTTACGACAAAAATGGAGAACATTAATGGCGAACATTTTACACTGTGATTTGATGTCATCGATTACTAAAAGAGAACCTTCACAAAACTGTATACAACAAAAACGCTTGAAGAGGCCGATCAAACAATTTCTGTATTCTGCACGTTAATGATACGACCAGTGATTAATTACTCCAAAAGTATTGTGTGCGCAAAGAACTGGTCGTTGCAGTTTGTTCAGTATGGCTTCAATAAACGCTAGCAATTTCTGATTTCGGTTGTGCAACAACAATCTGAACAATATGGCCGGTTCAACTAGGTGACCGGTTGATATGATGTGTTAAGCGTCAACTAAGCTTAAGTCTTCAAGCTTGCTGTAGCCAACGGGTCGTCTGCTGCATATTGCAGCTTTCACTCTGATGCAGGCACCAATATGTATGTAACACCGTTTTGCGGAGTTAATCTTCAAATGCTTTAAAGAGTGCACATCTGGATAGCTGAGTGGATGTTCTGTGTGGTACATTTGACCCTGGCTTGACCCTGGCGACCAGACACCTAGTTGGGCCAAACAAAGTGTTCAGGGTATTGTCGCAAAGTAATAACCTGAAACTGCTTGTGAGTAATGAAGCAATCCCAATCAGGCAACATCGTCCAGTTTTGTGTGCGTAGAGGTAGCTGACAATTAATTTCTTTGTAACAGAATTGACTACGCTATTACTGCGCAAACGATTTTATCTCTGTGGTTGATCAGTTCCCAAATTGTGCTGAGTACAGTTTGCATCGGATTTGTTGGTTTTAGATCAATAACTAGTGCCAATAAACCGGAATACTAACATTTCGAAAATTATTTATTCTCATCATGTTTACAGTAAAGAGATAAAGAGGAGTGAGTGCGTTAAAGTGAAGGTGCGACAATTGGAAAGCAACCACCGACGTTCACGGCATTTAGTTAGAATGCACCATACCGCCGAATGCCATAGATGAAAACGTTTCTGTTTTACGCTTGATACCTTCTCAGTCATTGGATTACTAGCCGTTGTCTTGATGTGGATCTCTGCCACGTCAACACTTCCACAGGTTGTTGTTTTCTTGTCTGTCAGATGCGTAAAGAAAAGTTACCATATCACTTCTCTGCTGGACACCGGAACCGGTTTAATCTGTTGATCCCAGCTGGTTGCACGTGACTAATCTTGCAAACTGTACACGTCACATGTGATGGATAGCATCTCAACTGCACACTGAAATGTCCGGTTGGAGCGCAGACGTGGTTCAAGAAACAGTGGATGGTGTAAGTTTGTATGTTCAATTTTTTTTGATAGACTGGTCACTAGACAGACGATTACGTTCGCATTATGTGATTAAAGGTCAAGAGTGTGAGCAAGTGTTTGAACGTTGTGTTCAAATCAATTTACACAGAGTAACCAGTTTGAAGGAAGCTTGTGAACAATGTAAAAACAAGACTCCGCTGATGCTCAAGTCTTCTGCCACAGCAGATTTATATTTACGTTGAATCCCGGAAATCCTTTTGGGCTTTATGTAAGAACTGCGCGAACACAGTTTTGTTTTTCTGTCCTGTTTAAGTTCCGAGATACCCGTCGCAATTTGTGTGCACAGATTGCGTGTGGTGCAAAATTTTCAATGTGTATTTGTAGACTCTGGTTAGTGCGTTCACGAAATTTGCTCTTTTAAGTACACCCATACACAACCACATAGACGATGTTACCATTAATGATCTAACTGGCTTTAGCAGAGTTGATAAATGTGCCGCATTCTGGTTTCGACGCACCTGTCATGTGCATTCAAAGTGTTTGTCTGTGTGTGTACGTGTGCGAGTGCAGTCGTTTATGAGGACCGCGATGACTCAGATGGGAGAGACGTACGTGCGCTGGCGGACTTGCAGGTGTTCAGAGTTTAACAGCAGCCTATGCAACAACAACACAATCAGCAGTAACAAAACCCTCCCACTTTGGCCGTAGACAAACTACACCGATGGACTACGGAAGAGGAAAACGGATGAGGAAATTCTGGCAGTAAGATGAACGTGTTTTTGTCAGAAAAACGCACGTACGCTGCACGCGTGCGTACTTGCCTGCGTATGAGCCTGCAGCAACACTGGGAATTATCTATACACCACAACCTATATGGGCGTCGGAACGCTAGAAATGTTACCCGTTTTTCCCATCTCTCTCTCACTCTAGACTTCACACGGTTTCGTGGATCTTCTTAAGGCTGAGGGTGATGATGTGAACAATGCTGAGCTTGTTGTTAGGCACGGTTGTCTGCGAATATCGCACCTATGTAGCAGGGAAAAAGTGACGGAAGTTGTTGATTTATTTTACAGGGTGAAGTATCCATGCGACACAAATCAAGAGGCGTGGATTTTCAATCACCTAAAACTTGAATAACCTACAGACTGTCACGATGAATGTCATGATCAAGAGAAGGCCAAATGATATGGTCAGGACTAGTCATGTTGCACTAGCCAGCGTGTGCGCATCTTGATCTTTAGATGCTGTTCATCAGTCCAATTTGACGGATCCAAGAAAATTGTCAGAGCATTCCAGTTAGCATCCAAATGAGTACACGATCCAGTCAGCCGTTTAGCAGTTTGAAACTGATAATGAATCTCTGCGTTCCCTAGCACTGATCACCAACCTGAAACGTATCGTTAATACATTGTCTTAACGAGTAATTCAGATCAGATGGTGAATATAAGCTATGTGTATGAAGTCATCTACCTCCGTGTTTGAGAGATGCTAACCTTGACTATATGCTACCGTAGCGGAACAGGTAAGAACTGATTTAATGTGGCAAAATTGAGCAAGAATTGCTGGTTAGAGGTAGTAGTAGTATTTGGTCGGATGGGAACACGTCAATGATCGCCCCAAGCTTCTTCACCGCACAGCTTTCTCATCAGCCCATCGGGTGATCTAAGAGTTCGTGATCAGCCGGTAGAGATTCATCAAGGTTACACCGCTGAACTATCAAGTTTTTATTAGTTCGTAATCGTGGATACCGCGTGATGATGCGGTAAACTTTTGCTGGTGTTCAATCTCTGTATCTGCTTCACTAGTCGTAATTTTTGGATTTTGCTGGACACACTAACGAGCTAGTGGCTTGCATTAGCAATCAGCCTAGTTGATACAGGTCAAACGTTGGCAATAAATCATACCAAGACTGCTCATATTTTCATGACGCATACGTCAAGCTCTCAAACTGCTGAGCAAAATAAGTTGTAATCGGACGCTGCACACTCTTCGACGACGATCGGGCGAAATTGTTTCAACGTCACAAACAACAAAGACTGAACGGAGTAGCTTTTACCATCACCTCACTCGTCAATGCATTCAAAAGAAGTTTACTGAGTGGGTGTTTACTTCATACACATCTGAGCGTTATGCTGGGTAGCGGATACAAACGCTCTGAAATCTAAATATGAATGATAGTCTCTCTCCTTTTTTAATAGGCAACAATTTATTCGGTGGGCTACATACTGTTTACCACAAGTTGTACCTTTGTAAGTTAGATGTCCTCTGTGGTTTTGAGCCTAGAACCACCAGTTTTAAAATGTACCCAATTTTTATTGCTCCTGATCAATAATTGTGACTTTTGCTTGCGGGTTTTAACTAGTAGAAGAATTCCATTAAAAACTGTGAGTATAGCTTCTAAAGTGGAGCTGAAACCTGGCTGCTCTAACCCTCCTGAAGTCCAATCACTTTTGATATAACTGTGCGAGACAGGCTGAATAACTGATCAAGCGTCAAGGCATATCATTACCCATGTTCAATTTGTCTACGGACACAACAAATTTGTGCTCGATAAGCAAATTCACTCAATCAGCCCATAGTTAAGAACCAGTTTGGTGTGTAGGTACTCTGGTTTCATGTGATCTTAATGACCAGCCAACACTGGTTTGAAATTATTAGAAGCCATTCAAAGTGAGCATCACTGTTTAAAAATAGCGAAATTGGCTACAAGCGAATATCAAGTCACGAATGTTGGAAATCATAGGTTAGAAACTGCCTTCCCATGATGATAATCCGGTTTAAACCTAGAAACAGTTAGCTATACAAATAAAACGACGACAGAAAAAGCTGATTACCCCAACTTGAATGTACATTTATTGACATCGGTTTACACACGATTTTTATACCGTTTTAATATAAGAAGCTGAAATTACAGATGTACAGTGGACTTCAGTTGGTGAATCCCCGGCTAGACAACGAACAACAGTGTGACAATGGATAGACTGACCATTTTCAAGAGCACAATGAAGTGTCGTTATAAAAAATTACTTTTGAGTAAACCAAGAACTGTGTGTTGCACATCGTTTCTAATTGGAGCGATCGAGTTTCTAGTGTCTCCGATACAAATACTTCAGTGTGTACAACTGTTAAAACGCGAAATGGTTGACGAGCTCAAAGTGTGATATATTCTTTGTCACTGCATTGTTGTCAGATTGGTTGAATAAACAGGTGCTAAGATGAACGTCTTCGTTTTCATGTAGCCTTCAATGAAACACGGTAAGATTCTGACAGTTTTCATAATAACTTCAGCTTCACAGTTTACAAGGCATCATTTTTCAAGTTGTTTGATAAAATTGGGCCCATCTTTTTATGTAGCTCGTAGTAAAGATGGAAGAGTGTTTGCCAAAGTGCGCCAATGAAGTCTGTTTATTTACACACAAAAGATGTCATTGCACAGACTAACAGTCGCAATTTCAGTTGAAAAATGTGTACTAAGTCAGTTTGATTACTTATAGATGAAGTCACATAGGTAATGTGTTAATTGTTGGCCTGCATAACCTGCAGTCATCAGTCAGCTCTGCTTAAAAGTGACCATTTTAAAATACCATACCAAAGTCGATGTTGCGTGAGCCATTGGTAGCGAATTTCAAGAAGAAGCTACCCATGCACATATTTTTAGATCAGAAAGCCGAGTTTTCAGAATCATTTAAGCAAAACGTAGGTAAGTTCTAGCGTTAACTGTCAAGTCTAGTCGGGTGTCAGTTACAGCAAAAAGTTGTCAGCGAGAGCTAAGGTGATTTACTAAAAGGCCACAGATTAAATTTACAATAAATCAGAGTCCATGACACTGACTGAGTGGTCATGAATATGTTCACTTATACGCAATGTTTGAAGGCTTGATTAAGGTGTTATATGAGTCTATGGCTGTAATTAATGAAACAGGCAAGTAGGTTATTCCTCTGTTAAGCCAAAATTAATTAAAAGTTTCAAGTACTTAATTATTCAAGGATAAGGATTTCCATTTTCACCCTAAGTAACTATTTTAGGTTTCAGCAATGTTGAATATAGCGAGACTCTAAAAAACAGTTTATTTTTTCAACCTTAATGATTCTTAATCTAATCGTAAGACAGACCCTGGATGCACTGAAGGATGTTATTCCTACGACAAACTTATTCACAGTCAGTGAGGAAGTTGCTACGCATTGACGTGTTAATTATTATATCCGTGATGACTGCCAAGATAGTCTAGTGCATGTACTGAAGATACATAGTACACAATCTTCTCTTCGTTTGCTTCATGATCTGCAACTCATGTTATCGGTTTTTCTACAAAAAGGGTATACTAATTCTAGTCCAATTTTCTGTATTTAACGTGATTTTGTTAACACTAATGTAGTTTCATAAATGCTGGGTCATGTATTACTAATATGATACTAATAAGCTTCAGGAGGTATGAATGTAATACAAACTAATGTGATGTGGCATTATTCCTTTCACATTTCCTAATGTATCTGCTAATGTCATAGTTAAGCTGGTAGTATTTCTAATACCGACGACAGTCAGGTTTAGCAGTGATTGACACCTTCCCCAAGTTCTAGCGAAGTACAGGCAGCTGACAGCCTCCTTTCAAACCTTTCTGCCCCTTGCCATAATAACATGCAATTTGTGTGGTTAACTGACGAACCCCATCGTTAGCACATTTGTTGCAGTTGCGTTTTTGTTTCGGCAACCACGCTATAGCATAAAATCGCCCATCACAAATGACTGACGACATCTGATTCTATTCTGCTGATGTAGTGTGTACAGTCCAATGTCACTGCTCCAAATCCGTTTTCAGGGTGAAAAATGATTAGATCCTCTTTGCCAAGTTAGTGTTCAAGAGTGTCTGTACACCGTGTTGCTAGAGGACAACTCCGACCACATGAATCACATTGCGACATGCAACGGATAGTAACTAGTCACTGTCAACAGACAAATGTTCAGAGTGTCTTCATTCCATCGCGATGATTCTCGTGAGGAATTGGTTTAGGTATTCGGTTTAGCATTCTGTGTGTGTCCGTCAGGTTGCGGTTTGAATTCAACCACCGATAAAACAGTTACTATAGACTCTGGTAGGTAGTTCTAGAGTGGTCTTATCCGGACACAAAAGAAGTATTATGTAAAATTCAGACGACCCAGTTTATGCTATGGCTTTGGCGAGCTACTCCCGAAATTGATAGGTACAAGTATTTTTCTGGAGGAATATCGCCACTGATGAAGGATATCATGCAGTAAATTCAAATCACGTTCAATACAACGGTAAAACACTCGGAACTGCCCCAGTTTGCGTAACCCGTCTGGATAAGATATGGAACATTGTTTTGTAACCCGTTCTCTATCTCAACACTGAACCACCTCAATAAAAGTAGACTGATAAACTTCTGTTTGTTAGTGATCAATCATTTGTAAAAAGTGAAGTTTGTCAATACTTTTGTCTTTCTTTATCTGCCTGAGAAGAATGCATTACGTAATTTTTGGAAGTTAGTCGATATCATATTTTTCCAGTAGTAGTGTCTGTGAAAGCTGGGTCTATTTTGCCATTTCCGTAAATGACAGTCATTTGACCTTTGCAGGATTTTAGAATAGGTTGAATGGTACCGAAGCCGTGAAGCAGAATGTAAGTAATTCAGATCGTATACCATCTGCCTTTTCAAACTGAATGTGTCAATGTTATCTATGAAAAGTCATATTTAGTGCGCATATATATATATATATATATATATATATATATATATATTCATAGAGGTAAGCATCAACTCATCATTGAGATGTTCGTGAATAAAAGGACCGCAGGGAAGAAGCCGAAAGGAATTAGAATTTCAAAACGACTATACACAATGCATCAAAATAACTAACAGTTATCACAGAGACAATCGGTCAGCCTACTTCCTACAATTCATTCAACTAAGAATATGGAATTCTCTTCTAGGGGTGTCCGATTTGAACAATGAACCACCAGAAATGATAGAACATACACGAGTAATTTCACCGTCTTTCTTTACATCGGCAACGCACATTTTCATCCACACGTGAAGAATACAACTTGAGAAACGGATCAGAAGCCTGGAGTTTTCATCATACAGCCTTGCCACGGTTGAGATTAGAACAGTGGCTACACTTTCACGAGAGAACCTCCTTGACTTTTGCACCATCCACCTCACTTTAAGCACCAACGGACTGTCGTATCTGAGCACTCAACCGTTTCTGATACCTTGTAATTCTCAGGTTTTCCGATCGTTCATAAGTAAACGTTGTTAAACCGTACTAGGCGTTGATGTGCGGTTCATTGCTGATAGGTCTTATACATATGGATATGGAGGATGAATCGATAAATGCACGATAAACAAGACCTATATAGACCTATATAGACCGTGAATTTACGTACTCTGTCAGAATTGCATTGCTTGTCTAAGATAACTTCCGTCGGTGAACTTAACGAACCACTGTACGTGACCATACTATCAACTCTCGCATGAGCTGACACTAGCTGTTAAAAGAAGTTCTATCATCGGGTTGAATCCAAATTGGACAACAAATTGAGAGATATTTTGTTAAATTTTCTGAAAAAACAACTTAATGAATCGAATATGAGTAAAACTTGAAGAAGAGGTTTGTTGAAAGACGACGGATGTGTAAATGGATGTGTTTGCATTCCATGTGACTGACAGATGGTGTTGAAACTGGCAAACCGCATGATCTAGACGAGTTTTCAGTCCTACCTGCAACATCTGTTTGAAGTTGAGCTGCTGTGTTTCGGGACTAACACAACTTTGCGTAACCTGTTGGGTAGCTCATCAGTAGCGCGACATATTGATAAAATGTCGGTTTATACAAAAAGCTACTTATTGCTTAACTTCAACTTCAAAGTTGCATTTCTGAAGTTGGTGAATCCACTTACAACACACATTGAATCCTTTTGATGAGAGGCCCAATAGAAAACTGTAAAACCTTATCTGGTGAAGCGACTATTAGAACGCCACATGAAAAATCAGGCTATTCAGAAATAACATCGAGCACCATGATTACACGCAGTTTCCTTTCAAATTTAGTCCGGAAACAGAGTTACATAACAAATTTATTCACGCTGGGATGCACTTGCGATTAAGTGACCAATTAATGATGGAATCTTCTTACTGGTTGTTATTGCCAACTGGGGATGAACACCGTTATATTTGCTGCCACACTGTTAAAACAACTCACTGGCTGGTACAGTATTATACTGCCCAGACTCGGACTCACAATCTCTAAACGGCCTGTGAGTTTAAAACAGTTAGACTTCGTAAGTCTGAACAAAGCGGTAAAAAGACGAAAGCTGGTAGATGCTAGCATTTCGTATTGCCTCTTCCCTACCAAATAACAGAAAACCAGCAGTACATGTATGCACATAACACTGACAGGGCGTGAAATGGAGAAATAGATTTGAAAGTGGGCAGAAGATACTCGTAATCCACTGCTACCTTCAGCAAAGAAAGGACAATATATCGGCGTTAGCCCCCATTGTGCTGATCAGTGTGTTCGTAACCGCGGTGAAAATTAGATCGGCAGAACCCGTGTATGCGTGACCTCTAGGATGATGGGACATCTATCAGATTGGGTTTAGAATGAGACGGCGCATTCTAGTTCCCTCATACCGGGATTACGCGAACCTTCGACTTCAAGTATCACCCGACATATCTTGTTCAATGATCGTCGGATTAGGCTAGAATCGACATTGGGGACCAACGTGCGTCACGCCAGTCCGCATTTTGACAGATCGGTCGCGATGGGCTGTTTCAAGTCAGCAGTACGTGTACAAAAACAATTACTTGTAAGTCTTAGGCTCCCGCTTACCAAACAATTTTGTGCTCTGCCCTGCATCTCACTGGTATTCCTGGCCATTGCCATCTGGCACTGAACAGGCGATGTAGGACTTCTGAGGTAGCAGTGACTTGAAACATATGGTCTCACAACCATTTGATAGGATAATATTTGTCTCAGTTCATTTTTAATGCAGTTAAGTGTAGGATTAAACACACTCGATCGCAAATTAACATTAGGCAATCAAGCTACTTTCCGGTAATGTGAAAAATAATTAAGTCAAATATTTAGAAACGTTTTTGTCAAATCTGAACGCTCAACCACTCTCGCTTGTAAGCAATAGTCAGGTTGCCCGATTGTCTCGAGAGGAGACACGGTTACTGCCTCTTAACTGCAATCGATAACCCCGCGATTAGGACTTCCAAGACAGGTCAAAATCTCCGATCTCATTGAACCTGCAAGGCGATATTTTAGATTACTGATCATTGCTCACAAACGAGGGTGGTTGAGCGTTCCGATCTGATAATTCGGTCGTACCTAATGTGAGGTCATTGGCGCAGTGGTTAACACGGTTGCCTCATGATTGGAATGGCCGGAGTTCAAATCTCGGCCGTGGCAAGGATATGCACTACTGACGAGCTCTAATGAGAGCGAAACTCGAGTCTAGTGCTTCTTTTCGAAAGAGGCTGGCTGGAAAGTCTATCAGAATGCGAACGCTGCGATCAAATGTGAGTGATGGTCAACTTGAAAATAAACCAAATCCCCGAATACTCATCAGTAAACATCTTTGTCGTGTTTAACCCGAAAAAATAGCAATTAGTACAGCGGATGTCACTATAACGGTGCATTTAGAGACCCACTCTGTTTGCAGCAAACAAATTGTACGGCAAAACGATTTTTGTAAATAACTTTTATACTACAAGCGAATGATATGCGTGATATGTCATCTATCCTTTTTTGTACCTTGCCCATAAAGTGAGAGGCAAACAGTGGATACAAATTAGCAGAGAGTCACAGACAGTAAGAGGATGTTGACGTGTGATTGTATTATTTTTAATAACCAAATTCTCGTTTTCAACTCTATAACGGACAAGCATAATTAGTACCGCAGTTTGGCAGGATGAAGTAAATATTTACCGGTCACTCGGGAAAACCGAAAAGTTTGGTCATAAGACAAACATTTACACAGATTTTTAAAGTTGGGGTTTGCCTACCGGCTGAAATGTTCAGTAACCCATAGATTATCAATTAACAAAATTGTTCTTAGCACGCTTAATGATGACATCTTCATGATCAAGCTGGTTAGGTATGTGTAGTAGAATGAAGTCAGCAGTATCTTTCATTAACATTCTAGTAATTGTGTCCAGACAGATTTGATACAAGTGAATTGCAGAGAATAAATGGGACGGAAGAGCACAAAACAGTGTATTTCTTATTATTATGGAAGCATCCTGTTGCCCTCTAAGAAGTGATTTTTAAATTGATCCGAATAAATGCTGCAAATAATTACGGAGAGATTTTTTCAAGCTTTATTGTTTCATTTTTCAAATTTTGAACTGCAGGTTTCTCTTCTGGAATAAAACCACAAAGAAGCCATAAAACTCCTTAATTCCTCGTTGCCTCGGCTGTGTATTCTAGAAAATAGGTCTTCTAATCCATTTACTTTCTCACGTCATTTTCAGGTGTTTACAAAATTCTAATCGACAAAATAATGAAGATTGAGTACCAAGGTTTTTTGCATATCTTCATGTTTTGATTTTGTTTCTGTGCGCACCACATTTAATTCTTGCAGCTTCCTAAAACAATTATGTATGTTTCACCTACATTCCAAAACCCCATAAAGTAGTTCAATACGTGTATCCGTTTGAACGGCATTAAACGACGAAGGGCGTAGGTTTTCAGATATTTATGCGTAGAATCATTGCGGCGCTTCGTTGCGTTCAGATTCTTAGTTCTTCGGGTTATACACATTCCTATGCACTTCGTATTATCCTAGTATAGAAGTGGAACTGGAAGGCATGATTATCTCGGGGGTGCTGATATGAAATACATATTTCTCAAAGGTTTGATTAGTAACTCACATTCCTAGAGTGTATAAAATATATTTTTTGTATGGTTCACATTCTAATTTTGGTGATCGCGTAGGTTATTTATACTCATGATTACTCGAGTGTTTTCATCATTACGATGTTTACTAAAGTGAGCAAGGTTGCGACGGATTACGTTTTGGAACATTTAACGGGCACTAACCAAAAACGTTTAGAATATATTTTGGTTTCAGAGACAGGTATGTTATTTCATTCTTACGACCAAGTTAGTTTCGTGTCAGTAGTTTAATACGATCAGGAAAGACTGACTTTGTATAATAACTTAACTTGCTAACAGACGGCTGGCTAGCAAACTAAAAATGATCACTGAAGGAGAAAATGTTCAGCTACGTTTCCTGAAAAGTCGTGAAATTTTTAATACTGCATTCAACCTGTCTATTCCATACCTAAACAAAAAAGCAGGAACGAGGATTTCACACCAAACTAACTACATGTCAGTAATTTCCCAAGAGGAAAATTAAGGACCAAAGCAACTGCTATTTCGAGTCCAGTCGAAGGGCATTTTTTCACAATTAGCTCTTTCCCAAATCATTAAAGCTGCCAGTCAACTTATTGTAATGTAATTTCCATATACAACAGTACAGCTGATGAATTTCAACGTGAGTTGTTTGAGAAATACTGCCAGGACACTCAGTTTTCTGGATTATTCACTGGACTCCCTACGACGCAGTGGGTTGAAAAAGTAACTGAGACAGGTGTTAAAATTTCTGGTTTGCCGGCGTGGAGTTCTAGCCCACACGGTACAGTGCTCGTCGCGTTTGGACATGTCTCTTCCTTTGGTTCAAATCCAAACAAAGCCCAAACTCCTCACAGATGTCTCGTTCAAGTTAAACAATCTGCCCAAATTTCTAATAACGTTGGAGTTTTCAAGCGAATTTCGCCGGAGTTTATGACACGTACATATTGGTTGTTGTGTGAGTTGCGGTTCTCAGAATGTTTGAAGAAATATCTGTTACAGCAAGCACTTTCCTGTGTTCAGTTGATCAACTCCTTTCTTGTTTTTGTAATTTCCCGCGTCAACAAATGACACCTGATTGTTTAATACATTCAAGTATGTCGGTGTCTTACAGACACTGCCAAGTTGCACGATACCACTTTCCTGCCACATTAACCAATTCGGATCTCTGGACTACAACAAGACATAACAACTTATTGGTGAGTTTCAAATTGCATGAAAACTATTGTTTATTACGATATTCAGTGGATCACGTCGAAGAGTCACAATCGTCTAATACGCCAAACAGCAGAAAGGTTCTTCCTGTGCTAGGGATCTCTTATAAAGTATTCTAGTCTGTGGCTGTGATTAAGTTACTGATGTTAAGTTACTTGTAATTGGAATAGCAATGACAAGTGTTTCATTCCACACATGAGGGATTAAAACTAATACTAACCAAGTTAGGAAACTGCAGACGGAGGTAAAAAAATACGCTTCATTCAGTTGAGAGATTTCACTTAGTAACCTCCGGTGTTTCCTTGCTGGACGTTAACTACCTTCAGAGTATGCTAAATGAATTGGAGTGTTAACTGCGTTTGCAGTCGCTTAGTTAAAACACACTACTGGAAACTTCGCGACTGGTCGTTTCAGTGTTTAACTTGAGATTTCAATGGTTTTTCCTCACGACGAAAGTTATTTATCTGTGATTAGTTACTCCCACTTTGCCCCCCGCATTTTACATTTTGTTCCATTTCACTTCACCCCGGTGTCGGCGATCATGAAACAACCGAAATCAACTATCTATACGGAATTAATAAACATGTTTTCGAAAGTAGAGGTCTCAAGTTCTATCGCAGGGCAAGCTTTGCACGAATGAAGACACAGCTTAGCAAGACTGAATGACCTGGATCCATAACCTCATTCAGCTTAAGTGATCACCGGCAGATCATCTTTAAGGAAATCTTTGATGCTGTGAACAACCATGTTCCATTAAAGTGTGCCTAACCTGACAAGAGGCTGAGGCAACTACGGAGTCGGACCAAACACGTAATTATAGTGCGACATTCTGCCTTAAACGGATGCCAACCAGAGCAAGTCGGACTTGCCTTTATTCAGTATGTTTCGTGACGCAATCGTACCACGGATGCTGTTAGAGAGGACCAGCTTTGCTATCAGCGCTGTCTTGCTGGAGCGATGGAGGTGAATCTTAATCTGCTCTACAACGAAGTCGCAGCATACACGAGGAGCAGAGTTGGCATTTTGCAACTGGTAACCTCTGGAGATGTAAGCGATCAGCATACACAGATGTGCACGGGCGATTTTCAAGTTCACAGGTCAGAATCGTATTGGAGAACCTATCAAAACACGAATCGCTCTTCAAACAACTGACATCCTCTGCTGTTCGGTAAAACTCCGTCACCAAATTTGCAGGACCGCTTACACTGCTTTGTATTCATTGTAGGCCAGTCCTTTATCAAAAGCCTGGAAACAGCCCTCAGTCACATTTATCTTCCAAGGTGGATGCAGAGGACTCAGCAAATCATCAACCAATAACGTTGCCTCTAGTGGTCTCTAGAGTAATGAAAAGTTTGCTAGATGACCGTCCGGGCCAAGGTTGAAGACCCCCAGCTTGTCACTGAAGAGTCTCATAGGTTTCCTAGGGGAGGTAAATGTGTCAAAAATCTGACTTTTGGTCAAAATCTGAGGATGCTAGACTAGCCATAGATATGGTATGCTTCGAATTTTCAAAAGAACTTGGCACGGATGATTACTTCAACTTGCTACAGTAACTCATCGGTTTTGGCTTAGACAGTCACTTACTCAAGTGGCTTGGGGATTGTCTGATTAAACGTGGAATCATCGTCGATGTGATTGACCAGCTGTCAGAGCGGTCCCCTTATCAGAAGCTCTTCTCCTGGATCCACCTGAGTATAGGTGGTATTCATTCTTTTCTTACTGGAACCATCGGCATAGTCAAAACTCTAAGCTGATGACGAAACTCTGCCTAGAAAATGCGGTAAGCTGAAAGAACGATTTCAAGTGTCCAAACGGCAGAAAATATCTTGTCGTTCAGTGTAAAAAAGTGTGAGCCTGTATGATATTCGCCATCAGAATTGTACTGAAAATAACTTAGAAACACGAAGGTAATTGTGTCAGTATGCGAAACAGACCTAGAGAACATAGTGACAGACAGTTTGAGTGTCAACAAATTGTATCATGGTAAAAACAACATAAATAAAATGGAATCTTCTGAGAAGAATTGCGAAACATTTTGCCCCGAAGTGTTTTTTACTATATTTGCTCCCGTGACCCACTCAAATCTGGAAAAAAAACACACAAACCTATCCTCCTCCTCTCAAGAAAGATTTGACACCTATTGAAAGTGATCAGAGACGGAGCATTAGGAGGAATACTGGGTTCAAGAAGAACCTCGACCCAAAATGATTGGCAGAATTATCTCATTTCTTGCTGACTTACACAACCCTCAGTGGAAGCCTAATTTCTAACCCTGAAACGTCACACACAGGGTCGTCCAGTGGCAAACTTACTGCCGCAAAATTAAAGTGATTTGAGCAACGGAACAGGCAGACTGGTTTTCAGACCAAACATTCACAAACCGTCCAACTCGATTTTTCTCGTGGCCAACACAGAGTCAGGAATGCGTAAGAAGACATCTGCTGTGCTACTGACTTGTGCGTCTGTTAATACCACGTTAACTTTCTCTCACCCTGTCTCTTCCTAATCCACTTCACACATGTTTTTACTGTATATATTAGGGCAACAGGAATCATGGAACAGTGAGTCGTTCATTAGGACAAATAATTAACACTTAGCTTTATGCAGCCTTCTATGCGTTTTCCACAATCCGTCGTACATTTGTAAATTTGCAGTTGTGACTTGTTAGCCCTGGTCTGAGAATTGAGACACTAGTCTATATCTGTCCAGGTAGCTTTAGTGCCTGAAAAATCGGAGTGGCATCACAAAGCTGTACATTGTATTTTGGTTCCAAATAATTTCCTGGTTTCGTTGTGTGCACGGATTCAGGCGGTTTGCATGGCAGGAGCGTTGTTTTGCGTCACAAGTTGTGTGAGTGACCATGGGGATGATGCGATGTTCTAGATATACTACTGTGCTTCTCAGGTTGCATTTCTTCAGTGGGTTACAAGCTTCACTGTCCCTCACCCAACGCTTCTCATGATTACAATCTGCATCGAACCAACCGCTATTTGTCTCTTAAGAATAAGGGAATTCTGTCTCTATAGCCTATCGTTCATCATCTTGTAGTCACTAAAGTTTGACATAGACTATCGGGACTCTTGCACTATATATGGATTTCCTCTCTCGCACTGGTGTGACGAAAACCAATCAAATATGATTTGCTATTTTCAGCTTCATTCCACTACCACCCTTCATAAAGAAATATTATTGGTACTAAGACATCTTCAGTTTTTGAAGGCATAAAGCAAGAGTTTGCCTTATTTCATGTTCTAATTAACATACAAATATTGGTTGAAACTTGCTTGCTAACAGCCTTGCTTTCTATCCAGACACGATTATTAGCGGTAACGTCACAACAACAATGGGACCAGAATGCAACCAACGTATCAGACTTAGCAATCAGCTTCTCAAGTTCCTGATCGTCCAGTTTGAGTTTGTTCTTCTCCACCTCATCGGCTTATCCCGTGGTGTCGTTTACCTCTACGTGTATCTGCATGCCCGATTTGTAGATTTTGATTCCAGTTACTTAGTGAACAATGACCACATCGAAGATCATTACAAAACAATGTGATCATACTGACAGCAAACATCTGTTGAGCCAACTAGCTTATTATAGATGTTTTTGGTGAACATGATATATATCTACCCAGCTCCATTCATTCATACTATAGCCACGTCTTATACACAAAAATCTTGTGCAGATTTATTTATTTAAGTTGTAACTAAGTTTGTTTTAACAACAAGAAATAAACCATGAACAGAATTATGTTTGTTTTTTGCGTCATTGTGATGCCTTGTCCCAGTTTGCAGTAAAATAAGAATTCCACTTGAATACTGCGATAAAACGTAAGACGGGGTATCACTGATTTGGGATAGCGAACAGACGATGTAGGATTTATGATGTGTTGTGTTCACAGGAACCGTCACTTAAAGCCTCTCAGCTCTATCACTTGAAACTAACCGAAACGTCCGAGCTTGAAAAGTGGAAAGCTGATCAACGGTCCGAAGTTGGTTGATATAAGTTAAACATTACTTTCAACTAATAGCAGATTTCGTAAGCAGATAGATTAAGCAGTCAGCTTCATTCGGAAACGGACATCTTGCATGAATTTCGCTTCTACCTGACTCTATCAGTAGAGCTGCTCCTTGACTATTCCGTGGCTTGAATTTGACTCGCGTTGACTAGTATATCTGAGTTAAATTTCAAGTTATTGATCAGTATGCAAAACGTGACTCAACAGTCTTAGTAAAGTGAGTGATGTAAGCAATATTTACCGGAAGGCGACCGATTGCGGTTATCAGTAATGTTGTATGACCGCTTTCAGTTATTATCCGGGATTTTGACTTTTGCTCACTGCACGGCGTGACAAAATAAAATCACGTAATACTTAATTTGCGGTCAATGTTAATCTCGTGGTGGTCAACATGGTCGTTTAGCGAAGTCATGGACTGGAGTTACTGTTCTTACCTATGAGACCCAACGACAATGAAACCAACGTTTAGTGTTGCTTTCTGATAGGGCTATTCAAGAGGTTTGTGTTAGCAGACGTAAAAATCAATCGTGAATAGGTTGTTTAAGCTGAATATATGTAGAGTGATTGATGTTTACTAGAAACCGCCTTACTTTGAATTTTTATCACAGAAGTCTCGTCCATTAGCTGTGTTTGTGTTGTATTCTCAGCATGGACCTGCTCTTGCACTGAGGTTGGGTCTGGATGATGCAGGTTTGCGTTGGTAGCCACTTCCATTCCCCTAGTTCCCATCCGGGGCATCCGCGGAGTGATGAACGTACCATCTGCTGAAATCCGATTCATCGTGCAACTGGAGCAATTGTTAGTTGTGTGGTCCTTGTTCCCGTTAATACTGGAAGCTGCTACAGTAGAACTTGGGTTTGTTGTGCGAGTGTGACCAGAAGCTGTCTTTGTGCTAATATTTGGCTTTTCATGAATGTCAGCTTGATTAAGAAGCCCGGGTTCACCTCGATAGGCTATTTTTACGTTTACTAGTTGACGACAGTGGACCACAAGGGATTGCATCAAGCGACCCAGATGTACCAGTTCTTCATCTATTGGGTCGGTGGGATGATAATTTGCAAAAACATCCCCCGAGAGTGATGGCGGGAGAAGTGGGAACGTTGTTGGGTTTATAAACGGTGAGGTCAACTGTGCCTGATATATTTGAGCTTCATAGGCTGAGACTGCAACATTAGATTTCTGATCCGATTCAAGTTCCTGTATATTACATGAAGGAAGATTTGGGCTGACTAATATCAGAGTAAATGATAAATCAAAAATCTTATAAGTATTCTAAACACAACATTCCCATATATGTCCTTTGTGAGTTAGTTGATAGGGAGGAAACTGCACACAACACTTGTTAAGTTCATATTCCAAATGTTTTTGATAGTATATTCATCGCCGTCCAGTGAACAGCTTGTTAGTCAGACAAGGTGGCTTGTAATGAGGAGTTTGTGAATGAAATGAGCTCACAGTGTTTGAGGTTGGTAATCATTTTGGCTCCTGACATATCTTTTATCTGTACCTAATAATTTGATCGGAATCTAACAAACATGACAGTGCAAAATGCGATCGCAATCTTGAGCACCGTACTGACAAGCAAGCGGAATCCGGAATGACTGTGACGCACTTTTCACGGAAATAGCGAAGCAACTTTGCGTACCCTGAACTATTTAATGCATTGAAAGTCAAAGAACGAACGGCTAGTTGCACAAACAAGCATGCTATCTGGACACATGTGAACATTCACTTCACTAAGACGTGTATAGCTAGATGCGTTTATAGGGAATATAACTTTGTTAACCATAGCGATTGCAAGCATACAGGTTAAAGGTTAGTTCACAAGACTACTGGGTGTGTCATAGATATGCAATTACCGTTTCTCTTAAAACGACATAGCAAGCCTTCAAATTTGGACACATACCGATGTTTGTTTCAATGAGAAGCACATTTTACGTGTATGGACGTACGCATTGTTTTTACTCTGACTTGTTCCTTCTCAGGTGAACATCAAAGTTTCATAACGGTACCCAGAATGTGTTTAGTAACCTGACTGCTTGATAAATTGTCGAGTATGTATAGCGAAGACGTGAAGTAACTCTGTCAGCCCTGAAACATTTAATGTGGAGGTTTTTTGTCAGTGTGATTCACTGCCTTGTTCTTAAAGTGACCGAAGCGACAACCTCAAAATCAGTTTGCCGCTCTCAAGTTAGGGGCCAATGATACGCTCAGACTTACGCTTACAAGATTTAGGTGCACAGAAAACAGCCCAAGCAACGATAGCTGTGTTGAGCTGATTAAAGTGGTAAACCTGATAAGCCTTTCTGTTGGGGTTGTAGGTTGGTACTGCCAAATTATCAACAACGCAACTGAGTTCCCGCAGACACAACTTGTTGAAACGGATCCCCAACCAGGCTGAGAGTAAGAAACTGCGGATTAAAAATCTTTACAAGCTAGACACTTTAGTTTTGCTCCGGTGGCCTACACCTTGCGAGCACAGGACTGTGCTAAGTTGCACATGAAACAAAAGTCACAAGTGGTGTCTCTCAAACAGTTTGGTGGTTATTCTATTATCCTGTCCACTTCTTCGACCTGGTGAACACACCGGAGATTCGTAGAAAAGTGTGTTAGAAAAAAAGTCAATGATTTTTGTAAATACTTGGTTATTATCTTCAACCTATCCGGCATGTTGACGAGGCTGACGAGTTGAATGCTCAAGGAAGTACATATTTCAGAAAACTAACTTGTTCGGAACTCTCTTCCGTACGCGCACTGTCATCTGTGGTTCTACCCATACCGGAATCTTGGTCAGGACGTTTAAATGCCTTGTAGAGGGACGGGGATAAAATGAAATAGGTAAAATGAGAAACATCTTTCAGCTTGAATTGACAGACCTACAATTGAGCTGGATAGTCTTCAATTTGCTTGAAACAAACAAAAATGCTATTAAAAAGCATGGTTAAAAATATGCGGAGCATTTCTTCTTTGTACTCACAATTTTCCTTATCAATGTAAGTTGTGAAACGTTCATAAGTTATATTGGCTCGCAAATTCATGTAAAATTTACCTCCAACCATTTTTTACCGGAGGTTATACAAATTTACAAGGCACAAAGCAATCGTCGTGCGATTGATAACAACGGTTCATACCACTGAGTTAGCAGAACACATGCCCGATAAGTGAACAGGTAAGAACGCTGTAAATGACGTACACCGGCAATCTATCTGGCTGGTTGTATTGGCTGTGATCCTATTGGCAGACATTGAACTTTTCATGTTAGTTCTTCAGAGGTGGAAAAAACCATTAGTTTTCGGTAAGACTCTAATGTTGAAGGCATGACAATTAGAAACTAACCTTCCCGTACTAACGCGCTTTAAATGATCACCCACGTATTCAAGTACGTTAAACACAAAAGCGTCCTCTGTTCAATGTTTATTTAGCTCCACTTTGGCTGATATAACTGTCCACACCATAGTCTTCATACTGTTCACTTGTTCCTCAATTTAAAAATGAGGTAAACTTTTTCGTTTATCAACGATAATACATGACAGACTAAACGGATTCCCAAAGTTCTACTTAGGTCGACTATACAACCTGATGAATCTCAAACACAGATAATCGCACTGACATGAGTAATGTGGGGAGACCAGCGTGTACTCCGTTGGACATGAAAATAGTTTGCTTCTAGACAAGCATTTGGTTTTGTTACGTCTGTCAAATCCTGTGATTCAATGTGCCAACCAGGCGAAGCAACAAGCCTTTGTTGTGATTGCCTCGATGCAGACTGAAAAATCACTCCATTTGGTAATCTAATTAACATTCACCAGGTGTGCAGCCCCGTAGTTAGAGCGTTTCACAGTTTAACTTCAATTTAGTTAGGGTCGTTCAACTTTGACTCATCAAGTTCGTGTGCGACCAGTTCGATCCATTTGGACTCATCGGTCATGACTGTACGACTTATTGTTGAAAAGGCCGAGTTGCAGAATCACATAATCCTCATTGATCAGTATTACCTATTTCTTTTGCCAGATGTTCGGAGGTAAATCGATAGCTTGAAGTAAATGCGAACTTGATGATTTCTTCCTGTTTCTATTAAGGTCCATCATGGAAATGCAGAAGGGCTTTTATTATAAGGATGTCTAGTTTAATTTACTGCAGTTAATGTCATTTTTATCCCTCGGTTTCGAGCCTTCTTAGAGTTCTATTATGCTAGTTGTAATCTTTCTGGTATCAAAATAGCATGGTGTTCTTTGAAAAAACCTGAATAAATCAGCGCTCAAAAACTCCAACGATATGATGTTTTTAGCGAGTCAATACGACAATACCAACACCTTGTCATTTTAACTCTTAGTCGGCTGATGTACAGTTGTATCCGCCAGGCTCAACCAGCGGTTTAATACTTCATGATTCCAGCACGACTGACAAAGAATGACCAGATATGTCTGACTTATTGGGTTGCTGTGGCAAATGGGCGTGATTACGTCAACCAGGATATCACTTAATAGTTACTGATGCATATAAAAAAATGCATCCTTGTGACTGAGTAGAATCATCAGAATGGAAGAAACGAACAACATTGTCACAGGTTACGTCCCGTCTGCAAAGAATAGATGTTTTATTTTGGTGAGCAGCATGGAGCGGTCGGAGTGGTGGAGCGTTAAGTTTACATCACTAAATGGAGCAAGAGAACAACCACTAGTCAGTGGTGATCATCTGGATAATCTCTCTTGTGATAGACGGTGATGCATTCAACTTGGGGACAGTTTATGATGAACATATGTCTCCGACAATACGTCGCAGTGTATTAAAAAAGAAACGAGATTTTTAGTTGCGCAAAATTGTAATCACGACAAGCACATTAATCACTATACACAAAAATGTTCCACAGTAATATCTCTGTTGAACGACTAGACGCCTGCTGAAACGGATCAAGAAGCACCATCCAGTCAGGATCGAAACCCGGGTCACATGGGCAGTCAACATTGCGGTCTTGACACATCTTGTTGTATGTAATAACCTAGTAGACCTGTCAGAAGCAACAGAGGTCATATACTAGTTTCAACTCAACCACCCACAGATGGTCAAACATTATATTTTGGCAACTGGCGAATTGATTGCAATCAGATTACATAAATTAGTGTTTTGCACACAAAACAGTTTGTCAAGACCTCGTTAATCTCTTAGCTCCTAATGAATCCTACTGTTCACTCATCCACATACACACAAACGTGTGACCTCCTCCAAGGGACACAAACCCATCCGTATCCAGATTGACCAGCGATGATATACTTGTGTGTACTGATAGGGGTGTAATTGTCGTGACTTTAATTATGACCAGCTAAACACCTCACTTTCTCTTCATTATCCCTTGCAGTTTTATTGACCTGATAATGAGGCATGAAAAATACACATTTGTCATGTTTTGTAATCTCTAACTAAGCGAGATTTTCGTGATACTTACGTTCAAATCTTACCACTTTGGGTTCAGTGTTAGAGAACGCAAACTAACTGCACAAACTCAACTGTACTGTAACAACGACGTGATCACTATTTTACGAGTATCAGATGAAAAATGCACTGTGTTTGCAAGTGTTATTTTCTTAGAAAAGCTTAACCAATGGTGACAAGCGGGTACTTATTCAACGGCCAAATAAGTGTTACGCACCTACAGCAAGACATGATTGAGGCAAAGCTATCATCAAAAACCCAAAGTAAACTTTAGCTGGCAGTGGCCAGTGATTATAGTTTGCGTGCACGTTTTCGGTGCTGACCAGCATGTTTGAAAACTTTTCATGCTAAACTGAAGCCAATTCTTATTTTCAGCAGCATTTACTCATTGGAACTACCCTACAGTTGTTACAGATCTCATCAGTATGGGGTTAGAAACTGTTTCGAACAAGCCAGTCATTGAGGTAACAGTTCGTGCCAGTCACCCTTCCGATTTGCCATATGAAACATGGGCATTAAGGTTCAACTGACTGATGCTCAGATTACCATGAAACTTGACAAAAATTCTGTCAACTCACAGCCTACACTTGGCTTCGCTAGTTGTTCAACGGGTGACATTTTCGAAGGACGGAAAAGAAGATCCGATTAAATCCCAACATTCTCCGCCCATGTACACATGCACACATACAAGCATTCACCTGTTTATAGGAATAATTCCTCTGTCATTTTACACACAAATACACACCAACATTCAGGCAGAAAGCGACTACAAGCGGGACCTTTATGGGTTTGGTATGTTTCACTCTTTCGTGTTCACGATCAACCACTATGCATCCAAGTTGGTTGCCTGCCTGAGTGTGTGCATACTTGACATCGACGTGTAGTGATTCATCGTTTTTCCTACCTAAGCACCTCCACCCTGTCCACGTTATTCATCACCACCATCCAGCACGTGGTCATCATATTGGCATCCACTGTTGACCCACTGGAAAACTGTATAACTCATGTGAAGTGTTACCAACGGTTTATAAACAGCAGGTCGTTAAATTCGTCAGTCTTTGATAGAATGCACTTTTTCCGATCCCAGAGACTTCGTAGTGTAAACTAATCAAGAGCAATGGAACGAAAACATTCGATCTTAGTCATTCAAAGCTTGATGATAAAAATGCGAGAATATCTTAACATTCGAGGCAAGGAAAACATGATTAACACAGTTAGACAACCAATCTGCGGGTAGGCTTCCAGACTGCTAATCGCAGTCACGAGTTTTTCACGATCATTTATGGTGCTGGCAACCGAAAGGGGTAGATCGAACAGAACTCACATTCAGTTGATGTATCTTCCCATAACTGCAGGATAACGATTTGAAACTGACAGCGTGGTGGGATAAACTAATTGTACGAAGGTCATTACATTTGGGGCCCCGAATCTCGTCCCTTCGGACTAACTTGGCGTCTACTTCAGCTACTGGACTATGCCTTTACGATGTGCTTTGTTTCTTCCACACACACATGTTTGCATCATCCACCGAGTTCTTAGCTTAGTGTGTGGGCAAACAAACTATGAACTAGAATGAATTAGATCTGTGTTATTCGCGCTGTGATGACATTTATTTCCAAACGCGGGTATCTGTAGGTAAACATTAAAGTAAAGGGAAAAACCGACTTAGCCGAAAAACAGAACCTGATAGATTACATCGTTAACACAATTGACAGTCAAATATAGTGAAAATGAACCGATTGCTCCTGAAAATGTTTGGTAAGCATTGGTGAAATTTTGGTGATAACAGACACTTTTATGAAGGTGGTTACGAAAGAAAGACGTCCAATGAGGAGTACGCTGGGCTGTTGAGAACGACAGGTACATGAACTCGCATTAAACAATTTCTACCGATGTTTGCTCTCCTTGCATACATTTTGAAGTGGATCATAAACAGATAGCCCAAGTTGTAGAGATTTCGGATTCTAGCTAGCATGGAAGTTTTATGCTACAGAATGACATCCTAACACAGTAATTTTCAAGAACAATTGATAGCTGCGAAGTGACTGTTTGAGCACAAGCCAATCCCTGGTTGGCTAATTTACTGAGTCTAAACCGTGTACTTTTGTCGACGGCATAAGTCAGTAAAACTGGTTTATTATTCAAACTGGCAAAGTTGTAAAGCTCCTAACAAAGACAGAATAACAAACAGATTTTTAATCAAAAAAACCAATTAACAATCTATACTAGAAGGCTGGGAAAATGACACAGAAAATGAAAATAGGTGAAGAATAAAGTTTCAATCGTAATGATTTCCACTTCACAGCAATAGTGACTTGTTTCCAGTGAGTGCCGTAAGTGACAGGAAAGGTGCGAATAGAGGCAACAAACTTGATTTGATTGAAGAACTGAAATGTGAACAGTATTAAGAGATATAACACATATTTCGTATCACTCCCAATTAACTGATGAGACACTGAATCCATCAAGCATTCTGACTCGAACGATTAACGTTAATTTGCGTTTAGAATTACGCTCACAAATTTCCATCCATATTCAAGGATCGTTCGACAATCTGTTCAGACGTGTTTATTCCCTATAAAGAATGATCAAGGAACCAACTTCTCATATTATTGATCATTAATATTAATGATTCTCGATCAGCCGGAGTTTTTGAAAACATCGTTAACTTCGTATGTAGTTCAACTCCTTCAATTTATATGTAGCGGAAAAGATGATTTGTATACAACTGTGATTTGTTAGTTTCATTAATTGTTTTGTTTCCCAAAACCATACTAATATTCTTTCCAAGTATCTGGTGTACTTTTTGCAATTCCTTACATTAACCTCCTTGTATGCAGACACTATGGACGTTAGTACACTTTGGTCAATTACTGACTATGGGTGGTTTATTCTGGATATATGTTTCAAACAGGATAATCTATGTTATGTATTATTCAGAGCTAAGGAAAGGTAATCACGGAAGTTTCAATTTTGTGTTTGTACTATTCTGGTGGGTCTATTAAAAAGTGAAACTTAAAGCGCTCGTAATCAGCCTGAACCTTTCACCGGCTGTGAAATAAGAACGCAGAAATTCAGGTAAAAACCAGGAATTAACTATGGCTGACGGTATAGGTAGAATTGAAGATTTACTTTCCGTATTTATTATTAAAGATTTTAAAACATCTCCGAGATTCCTCAATGCACAGCTTGACGATGAACACATGTAGATGTATATATACAGCAGTCCCCCCAGAAGCTCCCCCAAGATTACCACTCCACTAGGAAAACTACTTCGTTTTCGTCTATTAAAGTTTCTATAGGAATATGAGAGCGGAAAGAGATCAGATTCAGATGTGTCCACCAAACACACAGGCCACCAAGAAGATCACTGTGATTATCAGACAATTTTATCCCGACAACCAATCTACACTAACCAGCTAACTTTATAATACTTCTCCTAGCTACAAGTTTTCTGCACATCTAGTACAGCTATCCCATTGATTTTCTACCGCATAAGTTTGTTACTCTGCTGCACCTCGAAGTTTTTGGTTGTTCTGAACGAATAAACAAAATCTATAACCTCTGGTTTACAGTAGGATTATGTTTTTGATATTATGCTCACGTAACATCAACTCTGGTGAGGAACACTAAATATATGAAGGACCTTTCATGATTTAGCTCAGTTTGTTACGGAAGTTAAGGTATTGTGAATGGAAACTGTATCTGTTTGCCATTATTCACATCACGAAAATTGTGTAACTCTGTGCTAGACGTATCATCAGTTACATCCTATTGAATGCATTAAGTACAGCATAGAAACGACTTTCGAACTAATAAAATAAGCTTTTTGTTAAGGTATAGTTTACTCCTGGTAAAAAGGCTGGATGGTATTCGGAAGATAAATCAGCTTGCATATTTGTTGACATCAACTCGTATCTTCATGTTGACCCTGAGGTCAGTGTATAAGTTAACCATTTGTACGTGGTCGGGGGAATGAACACTGTTGAAAAAAGACAAAAGGAAATCAACAGAACGGTTTACAATACACGGCACACCGCCCTGCCTAATTTGACCACTTAAAGATGGAGAGTTTTCATTGGGTCAGCTGCATATCAGCGAAGAGTTAGTCCTAACTTTTATAGGACCAACATTCAACTAGATCATACGTTAATACCTGTAAGTTTTTCTGGGACAGCCAGTACTCTTACAGCTAATCCGTTAATGCTACTTCATTGAGTGAGCCGTCGGACCAGCGGAAAACACATTCGGTATCTGACCTACCATGATCTGCCGTAGCAACGCGTTAATCGGACGAGTTCCATCACAGACTAGATGCACTCATTCACACCTCCAATCCAAAATTTCAAACCATTAGACTGATCCCTCTGTCGTTTTCATGATTGCAGTAGGTTTAGAATAAGACGGACCTCATAGGGTCGCATGAGTTTGCATGAGGTGTACTTGCCAAGCTGCGTCAAGGTTCCCATGTGACTCATTTCGTTTAACCAATCGCAATACTGTTGGCATTCTGGATCTAAACTATTTCACGGATTTATGTTAATTTCTTTAGCTTCCAAAGCCATATCCCAAACGTATAAATAGTTTCAATCTGATTAATTCCATTGATTGTCAAATACTGCTAGCTAAAGCCTCAGGTTCACACCGGAATTGCATGCAATGGCCATCTGTACGGTTTGGGCTCACTAGTTTTTTACGGCTTAGTCAGTTGGGACCAAAAGAATGCGCTTAGGTTATTGGATGAGTTCGTAATTAAGCTTCGGTTGAAACTAACTGCTCGCCTTAAGCTTGCTTCGCACATTGTCAACGAAAATTTTATTCGTAAAAGTCCGAGGTGGCTGTCCATAAATATTGAGGTAAGCATACTGCCAAAGTTATCTCACCGCTGTCGGAGTTTTCAAGTAACTGTTTGGGGCATCCATATATCTTGTGAGTACTGGGTATTCCCATTCATTGAACCTTATCAGTATAACTGCCAAACACTGACAACTGAAATCAACCATCCAAGGGGAGAAAATAGTGTGAGTTACAGTCTCAGTCTTCTTGCATAAATTTTGTACATACGTGTATATGCAGATACTTGTTCGTGGTATAAGCTGCTTGCGTATATCACTCGGAAATAACCAATGATTTCAAACATATTCGACTTACAATGCATGGTGGGGTATCGGATTTCAGAGGCGGTATGATGGTTTCCGAATAGATTGGGTCAAGATCATCACTGCGAGCTGATGCCTCACACGGCTGCAGGAAAGGCACGTTTGCTTTTGGTGGTTGACGAGCCAATAGTAGGCTGGCTGTGTTTTGACTCCTTTGGAACAGTTCTATCACTTGTTTACGTGACCGCACAAGCTGACTGTTGATTTTGATGATCCGATCACCTACCCTAACATCGGCACCGTTGGAAGCCACGCTGTTTGTTTCAATCTGTCGGATTGAGAAGAGATGAACATCACGTAAGATTTGGGGTCTAAATGTCAGGTTGGAAGTTATTACAAATTTCACGTAAAAACTATTTTGTATGTTATGCTGGCTTGTTTGGCTAGTATCAGTAGGTAGGAAACTGCAGATAATATCCAAAACCGCTCACACCTTGCTGACTTACAAACGAACCTTGTTGACGCATGTCTCGTCTTTGCTTTTAGTTCATAATGACAACAGACGAAACTTGTTCGAAACTAGATGTTACTTAGATGTGTTTGTACAGCAAACACTTGTGCTTGTCATTTGCTTACGTAGCAAATCGCTCTGAACTTATTTGGTCACTGCGTCTGCTGTGCTGTCAAGGACACGGTACAAACAATGATGTCTATCTTGCTGAAATCTGAACAAAGGAGTCGAAAAAAACTTGTCGTAAGATGCTTTTGCAATCTCAACCACAAATCTCTGGTACCAGAGACATATGTTGCGTTGACCGCTGTTCAGTGTGAGTAAACGGAACACATATTTGTCGAAGATGTATACCGCCAAGAGAGATTAGAAAGAGTCTGGGTGAAGCACATGTTAAAATGAGTATAGCACTGATTAAAAACTGGACACGACCTTTTTCACTGGTAATCTTGCAGAGTTCAGATGAATGGACACGAAATACTTCATTCTTACTCGTTTGTTTCACTTGCGCTGAGGTATACTGGAGGGGCACCCGCTTCTCTGAGATAAAAAAATCAAGTGGTCCCCCGTACGCTAGTTGCAGCAACCATCTTTCAGGTGACCACTGACCAGTGCCAGTGATGCACGGTTATTCTTCACAAGAACGGTAGTTGAAGGTCACAGGCATTATGAGGAAAGGTGAATTGTGCGTTGGTTTGCTTTGGAATGGCTAAAACCGTTGGATGAAACCAGTAGCTTTCCCATACTTTGTTCCGGTCAGAATAGTACACCTTATTGTAATCCACGTTCCGATTTACTGCATGGTCCTAAGCGTAACTGCTACTGAGCGGGGGCTTAGTAACATTTCTAAAACCCCTGAATGCGCGTCATGTCTGCGTAGTATACCAGAAGGCTACTGTCAGTTAACAAGTGCGGGCTGCGTGACTGCAGTTTATACTTAGGAATTCCATGTACTCAACGCCGGTGCTATATGAGGAATTCAAGTTTCTCGGTGACATATGACGTAAAGCCAATTTAACTAGTCGCGATGCTTTTAATACACTGGATTCCCTTCACAATGAAAGCTTTTCTGATGCATGTACATACAACGAAGTCTACCACATTTTCTGTCAGTTTCATTGTTGTATCTGAAATACGTTCGTGTTTCTGCAACGTCAGTAAAAATTGATGGACACAGTCCCTAGTCGAGTTGCTGGAACTATGGACGAGAAACATGTTGAATGTACCTCATCGATGCATGCATAACAATCATCTACGTCCAGTGGACATTTCAATGAACTATTCAAGTTTGACAACGCCGAAACTCGGGTTTGATTTTCGCACGTACTGTAGCACTAGTCCGCTGAAAAGTTCACAAGAGTGAACAAAAATAGCTTAAACAACAAGAGAACGAAAGATGACCGTTCATTTGTACACCGCTTGACCACCCAGTACACAGACATGTCTTCGATCCAACAGCATTCAGTCAAAGAAGACAAAAAGTGACAGCACAAAGTCATGAGGTCGTTCGGCCGACCTAATGTCGAGAAATAATAAGTATTGGGACGCAATAATGAGACAACATTTTGTACGAACAGAAAATCCGACACATACTCAAATGTATTTACAACTATTTGAGAAGTGGAATATATTAGTGATCCCTTCAAACATGCAATACACTTGTTAGTAAACCAGTTAGTTGTCCACCAGTTATTTGATAAGATGACATTAATCACGTTGAAAATAAATATCTGAGTGCGTTCACAGGTTGCCCATTTTTCAATATGGTTTGTGTAAGCACTATGAGCTGACCATTTTTAAGCCAAAAATACTTAGTGACATTAGATTGAACACCACTCAGTTGATCATGGATTTCGTCAGTCCATAGATGTTTTAATCAGCTGGCTTTAGAAAAAAACACTGAATTCGCATTTAACGCTTGTTAGAGCTCGTCATTACTGCATTTCCTGGCCACTGTCGAAATTGGGACTGTGGCCAAGCTTCAGTGTGCTTACTACCAAGCCAATGTTGCTTGCTGAGTTACCACAACAAGAAAACCAGACCAAGGGCAGTCTGAGAAACACTAATCAGTCCCAATTTATTACGAAAACTTTTATACAGAGAAACTACCATAGTTAACGTTGCCACTGGGCTACAGATATTTTGATTTTGTTTGGTCCGTTTATCGTCATGTTCACATGACCTTGTCTTACGTAACTGGTTTGATTCGATACATATTTAGACAAATTGTTTTAATCACCACTTGTTAGAAACATATCCGGTGCCGCAGATGACTAATGTTTTGATTAGATGGCGCCGAACAACCGTGATTTAGTCAGAAACAGCTGGTGCGTGAGCTCTTGTTTTCTGAAATTCCTCCAATCAGGAAGCCACTCCCGTTCAATCTGACTATAACCGCCGATCCTATGGTAAGCAAGAACAAATTGTCGGATGGAAACGTTCAACAATACAGACGCAAAAATCGGCACTGCTTGTAAGTACTCTTCAGCTTGTGTCGACCACAATCCCCTCTATATATACATGGCTTGACGACAACGCGATCGATCGAAAAAGGCGGTAATTTATTATACTGATATACATCATTTGTTTCTCCTCTTATACATCACACAAGAAAAAAAGTGGAGTTGGACGGTGAATAACATTTTGGTTCTACTTCTATGACGTTTAACTTTTCTAAGGTCTTAGATTTCCTTTTTTCTATGAAGGTATTGTGCCAGAATTTCTGCTGTCACTTTATGGACTGTGTCTGTGATCTGATATTATCTAGTTTGGGTGGTACCCACATTCTTCCACCTGGTCAGGTTGCCCATTTGGTTTTGTAATCAAAGGGCTATGGAGAAAATTAGTCATTAATAATTGTGAATGGGCTGTTAACACCGGCTGATCATGATTAATCACAAAAGTGCCAGCGGAAAGTATCCAATTTAAGCTTTAATGAATCATTAGATTGTACTGCTCTGGTATTGTTACCTATTGAAATGTGGACAAGTTACCTGCAGACGTTACCCACAAACCATGTCCACACATTGACGGCTTGTTGTGGGGCAGTAATGTTGTATCACCTGTGCCGTTCTAACCAGTTATTTGAGATGGTTAATTGTTATTTTTCAGTGATTGTAAACTCTACCTAATCGTCATTGTTAAGCACCAACTTACTGTTTACCTGACAGTCTAATTAACCTGATCCCTCACATATCGACGCAGTTCTGACTCTCACAGTTTCACTTTTAACATTCCAGCAGTTTTTCGCTGATTCACTTCTCACTGACTGTGATTTTGTACTGTTCACACATATTGCAGATTGTGGTGCAGTCAACATCGAAGTTCATCGTTTTTCTGTCTTATTAATGTGATATAACCGGGTTGACCCTCCTGACCCACTGAATTAACAGTAGCAATAAATAGGAGAGCACTTGTAGACAAACCGTAAACCAAAGGCGTTTCCCTGATCGCTTCAGTCTCAACCATATGTTATTGGCTCGTCTCTTTTCACTGTGGTTTAGCGAACAATATGATGAGGTAATTCCAATTAATGAAAATTTGTCTTACTAAACCTTAGAGAACCGAATGTTTCCCGTCAACTAACCTGATGAGGTGTGCTATGTAATTCACTCATCGTGTTGTCTATAATATGTAAGAATAATTGCTTCTTAAAAGGAGACTTCCACCATAACGGTATTTCCAGGGTGGATGCATTCACCAGGTATGAACATGATTGCACACAGGTGGGACTGGCTGAGATATAACATCATGAGACTTGGATTTGTGTAGCCTCAACACATGTAATAGCAAGTGAAACAGTGTACCGATCATCTCTCAGTTTCAGTCGGTTGAGTGTGTACAACTTAGTGTGGGAGAGGTAAGTATGGCAAACATTGAACTAAAAGATATTAGACGGTGTAAATATTGTTCCACATAACGAGTGATGGATGCTTTACTATCGTCTTTACTTCCACGGAATTGGAAATGGAAGACTATCAGAGCGTTGACAAACAGGAGCGTATAACTAAAACGATTGAGGGTGTTGTCTTTAAGGGATTGTACAGAAGAAATACCACATCTAACTCACTTCGCCTACATAAACGTCACAAGGATCATCCGGATCTTTTCCATTCCGATAACACAAAGTCAAACCGAACTTTTCTTGCGAACTCGAGCGGCGTAGGTTAACTTCCTGCAATGAAGCAAAAGGTGGGGTAGAAAAAAAGAGGGAACTTCGCGTCTTACTTCAACACATGCGCTACGATAGCAGTCAAAAATATCGTGTCCAGGTTGTGAGTTTGCTAAAAGAATTCAAGCTGAATTATGTGAATACCGTACGCAAATCAACAACGATTAAGCAAAATTGTCCAGAAACGCTGAGTTCTGTTTTGGTGCTAACATGTGTGTAAAATGATAATGTTAACCATAAATTGATAATAATGCCACAACCATACTTACTAAAATGGACCAAGTCGGATGGAAATTCAAGTCGGCCATCATAAGGAAACCCAGTACTCGATTTTCCTTCAGTTTACGACATAACATTACCATATATCTCTCGCGCAATTGGAACTGCAACACCGGTGAATAGTTAGTTTTGACATGTTCGCTAGTTACTTCTTATTAGGCATAACCGGGTCATCCTACCGAAACGATCAGGCACAATCTGTTGTAAGTCCACATCTTCCGGTCATTGGCAGGAGTTAGTGAAACAGTTACTGTCTTCCTTTCTGGCGGTTAGGAAATCTGCGAATTTTTCACGATTAGGTTTAGACGTGATAGTTCGATGGTGGTTAATGTGAGATGACTGGTGAAATGGTCAACATGGCTGCCTCAAAAAAACCTAGAGTGGTGTTAAAATCCTGATAGTAACGACGGTAGGTGTTACATGTGTATCTTAAAATAGTTCAGTGACTTGTGCTGATACGGGCGTGATGCAAAGCTTATGGGAATTCGACACTTATAGCCAAATGAAGGAAATGCTCAGCTTACGTCAACTAAACGCCTTGCTAATTACCAGCAATTAACCGATATAACCGATTTTCTTCCGTGACCACATTGCTAGTGATTAGTAAGATATTCTTTAACCACCCCAAGTAAAACTGTACCGCATGGTCGCCGCGCTCGTTTTCACTCATTTGCTGGTTGATTAAAGTGTGTGCTCATAGTACAACGTTTTCATATGTCCACATACAGTCAAGAAGACGCCAATATACTTCCTTGCTCGATAAGCCTACTTCCTTCATTGTGATGATGCTGAGGTTAGAGTGGACCAAGAGGACAATCGATATGCTTCGGAGTGGATACCATGTTTAAGTTAGTTGACTGGTTTTGCGTTTGTTGGATGACCTCTGATTATTACGATTAAACAAAAGGACACACTCAACATTAACAATTGATATCGACCAGAAAAGGCTAACGTAATACGGGAAGTCTTTCAGATTTTGTTTGATTAACTGAAGAAACTGATTATAGGCTGGATTTCGTGAGACCCGCAATTTACAGCACGGACTTACTTGAAATAGAAATTTTCTGTACTGCTTGACAGCTATACATTTTTAGCAAATTTAATGACAATCATGTAACCGCTGAAGGGCCACTGAGGTGTGATAGATAAAGCGTTTAACGAGTGAAAATGAGATAAGAATTGACGGAATAAGGCAGGCGTTGAAACGACAAGCAATGAATCTTGTAGCAGACTGACAAATGATTAGTTAGATGCAGAAACCGTACGAGTTCCACTCACTCTATCAGGTGGTTTAGAAGTAAATTTCAATTCGAAAACTGCCACCTATTTGGGTTTCTGTTCGTAGTTGTTCATGAGTTGGACTACGTAGTGTAGACCCAAAGTGCCTGGCAATAACATGCTTCTTGTATAGACGTGCCATACACTAGTCTTTTCTCCGAATTTTTGATACAAAGTTATTACTTGTAAGCATGAGATGACAAAACCAAATGTTTAGTCCCACAATTATGTTGTTGTTATTCAGGAGTTGAGAAGCCAAGTTTATTGGTGCACAACAGTATTAAAGAAATCACAGTCTGTCATTGGCTGATCGTATTAGCACATTCAGAGTCATGAACTGTATGTTGATTTGTGCGATACGCAACAAACAAATTGGCGAATACCGGAAGGCACGACATTTAGACCGTTTGTCCAGTCCTGATGTTGTATCTTTAACGCGATATTTATATTGGCCGTTTGTCAGATCTTCTGTTGTGCCAGGGTTTGGACAAGCGGTGAATCTAGTGGATTTTCACCACAATGATATCGGTGGTATATTCATTAAAACAGGAAACTGAGTTTCCACAGGTTTGCTGGTTAACGGATTAGCGTACGTGAAGATTACTTGCTTAAAAAAGTATGAAATGAGAGTCACACAGCTGGGATAACTGGAAGCATTTTGGAATGTACGGGAATCTCATGGTCACCATAAGTTACCCGTGGTTAGTGCCATGGACGTTACTATAGCTTCTTCTAGCACAAACCGTCATCTTTAAAATTTCCGTCAACATCACTATTCTCCAATAAACTTGACTGTCGTGAAGTGAGCATCACTCGCACTTGAGCTCATTCTAACGTGGCTCACATTCAGCGGGTTCCGGAAAGACGTGCTAGATTCTTGGTTCATTTTTCTAAGAGCTTGCCAATAGTGCACATCCTTGCCAGGGTCAGGATTACAACGTTGGCCACATTTCCAGGAGGCTAGTGATCTGACCAATGCACGGTCGATTTCAAACCAGTCAAGAACGATTTGCTGTAGGTAACTGTTTAGCCACGCGACTGTCAGCGAATTATATCGAAAAACAACGAAAGCGGCGAAGCACCTCAAGAAGTTGGTACTTTCAACTTGGTTGCGATGAAACAGGTTACAGTTCATCAGCGCCTGTGGTACTGATAGACACGACCAGGAGTTTTGTAGGTCACCAGTTTGCAGCTTCAGACCTTTCACTGCGGTACTTCGAATATATTGTGGTCCTTGGATGGACATTCAAGAGTAGTGGATCGATTACTTGAGAACGTGTACTTGGTCGGTTCCTTCAAAGCTATATCCGCAGGTAAACTGGAGCAGTGAAGACACTGAACAAACCGGATGATTACTGTATATGTTAATTTTTCTTGTGGAACCAGTTATGTTGGTGGCGTGATCGGAAGCTTATTTGAGCATGTTCGTTAATATCGCTCAGGCTTACTCTATACTAGCTTAATGAGGCCAATCAACACCGCCGTAATATTGAACCTTATGGATTCTAATCCCCCTGTTGATTTGATAGAGGCAGTATGTTCAACCTACCAAGCTGAAATCATCCAGTCAAAGATAGAGAACAACAGGATTCAGTCAGGGTCGTTTGAATTCCCCTCTACAACTTGCCTGTTTTATTCCAGTAATCATATACTCCACGTTTTGGAATTATTTTGATCAACTTTCCACCCCCTAAACCTGTAGAAATCTGTTCAAGTGATTTATTGATTGTATCTTGAAACTGATTTGAATGATCTCTTTAACCAACCGTCCTGTTTATCTCAATCATGTTTCTCTCGTGATCTTGTGAAATAAATGTGATAATGAATTTCTGAAAACGAGTTTGTTAGCCACACTGCATTTTTGATTACTACGCCAGGAATGTGTTCACGTTAAATGGTTGCTGTCAATCAGTTCCCAGTTGTGCAGCAATCTGAGATAGAATTCCTGAAAAGTATTGGCGTTTACATGTTACAAATTTTTATACGGATATTTCTTTTTACCAAACAACAAGCCGTTTTATTAAGAAACCCATATGCTGAAAGTCTTATCACAAATACACCCATTTTATGAGGTATTTGAACCAGTTTTGGCTGGTTCATCAATATTGATAATGATGTGAACAGATCTGGGATCGTTTGCTTCCAAATGCTGTACTCAGTATTTGTTTTGAAATAGTGTAACATTCTATGAGCGTTTATAAGTTTTGCCCTATGCGAACAGCTGGTAGATGCAGCAAATATATCTTCGATATGGGCTTCATTAGTTCCGGTATTAGCAATGTGACTCATTCCGGTACAATCTCCGATAAGTTTCAGTGACCATTTTATGGTTGTTCGGATGCCTGCTATTACCAATAACTGGTCGTTTTTCCAAACATGATAACTGTTAGACTGCTGATCAGATGGTTTTAGTACCGCTGGCTGCCAAATGAACATTTTCGGAGATGAATCAACTAATTGATTCTATTGTGCTACCTGTAGGCTTACCACAACCAGAAACAGTATGATGTTTTTAGTTCTGAAAAGGCAATGAAAGCATTACAAAATATCTCGCAGCATCTTTATTAACTACACGTAAACTTTATCAATATCTGTGAGAAAATGCACTCACTATGCCAACTGCACGAATCGTATCGGCGAGTGTTTTACAAACTGGTGGAAACGAATAGCAAGAAATGTACGATCGCATGGCAGTTAATGTGAATTTTGTGGGGTGGCTGGTGTAGGAGAGTTCAAGCGATTTAATGTGCTTGTTATTAGTAATCTTAAGTTTTCTATGTTGAATGGGTGCTTTCTTAAGCGAAAGACTCATTACTCCAGTCTATTCGACTAACTTTCTGAAGCAAACGAGAGTTGAGCTAGCAAAAAGAAAGGCAGTTAGATTTATAGTCCTTGACATGCTTTTTCATGTTGTACACAAAGTTTACTTACTCCCTATTGCATTCGACTAAGCGTTTTTCCTATTTTCGAACTTCGAATGTTGTAATTCTTCAAATGTTCCCACACTTTTGAGTAATGTGCCAGAATACTGCCAATGCACTTGAGTTGAGCAGATGTCACACTTTGCTGTGAAGAGAAGTCCCGCTTTATAAGCTCACAAAGACAGTCTGAAGGAGCATCATGAACATGTGCTACTGTGTTCACTGATCTTTTGGTGACGTGATAAGTCAAGTGCTCTGCGAAATCAAAGCAATCACCTCGACTGGGAGACGTCTGTTCGTCAAAAGAGACTATCAACCAAATCGACAGACTCCGCGCATGTATACATGTGTATAATGAAGTCTTTCATCCTCCGGATGCACGGTGGAACGCCGTTTGCTAATAATAACACAACTAGACGAGTTTGAATCACCATGGTGATGACTGGTTAGAGTTTCCGAAAACATAGACTAGACAACGTGGTTTAATTTGAACAAAAGTGAATGCTAAGTAATCAACTTTGCAGCGTAATAAACAAAGGAATCGTTGACGCGGCTGTTGTTCCATGCAGTGAGATGTCTGGGACATCAATCCGCTTGCGGCTGTATCATTTTCACGCTTGTTAAACCTTTCAGTCAGACACGACCTCCCAACCTCTCATTCGGTAGCCATGACCTACGACAAGATGTTGCACCTTAGACTCAAAGAATTCATAGAGAGAAATTTACATCTATCAGTCGGATAAGGGGGTTGAGCGAGCGGCGTTTTCCAACTGAAATGTCCTTTCCAGCAGGTGATGATTAGAGACATTTTTTCAAAAAGACAGCATCATTTTCAATAAAGTGGATATCAGGATAAGGTCAACGCCTTCAAATCGGGATGGAAAGGCTGTTTGTAAAGATAATCGCAAATACGCGCATAACGGTACGCATTATGCGACTTGTCAAAGTTATATATGGGTTGACTAGTTTTTTATCATTTCCAGCTAGTTTGTTTTGAACCTAGCTCCCACACTAGTGACGAATCAACCCAACAGGAAGGTGTGCCAAGAAGGAATGAATACAGAAGTTTTCATCACTTATGCTGGTATGTTAGGTCAGTTGCTCCCAAGAAGTCACCAGATAAGGCGGGATTACAACTCTGCATTTGGCTGATGAACCCACTGGCACTACTAAATTAGGGACGAACACTGTTAGTGGTTAGCAACACGGGTACGATAATACTAGGGTTGGCAGTTTATCAGCAAATTAAGTGTTTAACTTCACTGTCATCTTTCAGTCTGAGCGTTCACTGGTCACTTAGTATGTCACTTAATATGTTTTGTTTTGGACACGTTCGGCTTTTAAAAATCTTCTTCAAATGATATTAAGCTTACATGATGCGATTAAGTGTTCAGAGTAAAGCGTCTAGGTTGACGATGTTTGGCAGTCAAACATTTGAACTTTTGTTTGCAGTCGTCATTAGATTAACCACACTTTGCATACTGAACTTTGCTCAGTCTGGTTGCTTCCCGCTTGTTTGGGATAATTCGTAGACCAGCAAGGTTGAAAGTTTGTACACGCACAGATTCACTCAAGCCGCTCTACCCAGCTATCATAAAGCGACCGTTGATCAAGAACGATATCTGTCAAACACACTGAGAGGACCGATGTAGATCATGAGCCTGGGCAACATACCCGCCGATACGACCTTGTAGATTATGCAAGTCAGGCGTATTGACGACCTACTTCGCCAGGTTTTTTAACCATCTAGGTCATTCATTTGTCGAAGTGGTGTGCAAAATGTCAGATATGTATGCCCACATCTCACGAGCACACCCACTAGGTGGGGTTGACATACGTGTTTCAGTTATTCAGTTAGAATTTCCAACCAACCTATTTCGACAGTAAGCAATTAATTCGAGTGCTGCTCATATTGGATCTGGTCACGACCGTGATTTAGACTCCGGTCCATGTTCATCTAAAGCGAACAGATAACCAATATCAACTTGACCTTACAGTGGGCGGGATCAAATTATCCTGTTTAGCCACATATTTTCGTTGAAGTAGACTGATTGCTGCAGTGGATGGCCTTGCAGTTGAAATTTTTTTATCGAATTGAAATCACGAAGGTTCCCCTACTTACCGGAAGTTGTTTAAACCGTGTGTGATTTGTAGGAGATTTAGTTATCTTGTGAGAGAATGAGCGAGGTTTTCACTCGTGATCACAACAGTGGAGGTGAACTACTGATATGATCTAACAGGGACAAAACTCGAACTGAATGATTCTTTCCAAAAGGGGTCCTTTAAAAAAGTTATGTGAACACGAAATATCCAGTCGACTATGAACGAGTTCTAATTAGCCATTTCGTGACTGCCTAAATCTCGCGAATGATGGCTTGACCCAAACCAACTCTCTTCTCGTCGATCAAAACCTATTAATTTGGTATTTCAACCATTATGCTTTTTCTAACTTTTGTAAATATAATGATATATTGATAATCTCCTGGAACATGCGGGTTTTTTTATCTCTACTCTTTAATAACCCCATGGATTTCATCAGTGTCATCAAGTTTTTTTGCGGTAAATCACGGACTATCTGGACAGTGCTTTTAACAGGGCATTTTGAATAAGTCACTCGTCTTACTGATGTCCAAATGCCTTTGTGAACACTGACTGCTGCTACGTATGCTTAGGATAGCTGACTGGATATCATGATACGATATACCTGGAATGCTTTCGGCTGTAAGTTACGTCGCTAATCTTAATTTGGCATAGTCCCCGTTATTGATGGCTGGTCCTTAAATATTCGGGTTAACGAAACTACAAATTTATGTGGTTTGTCAGTTTACTTTGTCACTAAACGCTCGAAGTCGCATAAAAGTCTAAATTTGCCATCACAAGAGAAAGTCAACTTTGCCTCATGTTGTAAGGATTAGCCCCAGTGAAACGATCCGTGAAGCAATAAGGCAACGCATTATGCAAACGATAAAGCCTTACAATCAAAGATTGATAATATCAAGATCACTAGCTGAGGGCCCGAGATCTGCAAACCTCCTGCACTCTACAAATGAAGCCATCCAGGCAACGGGAGAACTGTTTAAGTATGACATTAGCCTTAAACATGACGACAGATACAGGAGTTCAAAGCACCATAAGTTATGTCAAAACCAAACACACCGTTCTGTTATACAGGTGTAAAATTCGTATACAATGCAAGATTTAGTTGTAAGTATGCTCGTCCATTCTATTCAAGATACAGTATACTGGCGGTCGCGTTATTCAGCCCTAATCAGTTTACAGCAAAAAGGGGAATGTTGGCGTACTGTACAATACAGCTCGTTACGAAAGGCATCGTTTGTTTCAAAAAGCAACAAGGTTGACATATATTACAGCTTACCGATTTAATGGTTGTTTTTTATAAAACCGGTAAGTAATTATTTCACTCAATTATAACGGCATTCTCTGATACAAAGTGCAAGACTGTGTTTAATGTTCTGTGAACGGGCCAGATTTTTGAGTGCTTTCTATAGCAAGTTCTACATCATCATCCTTCTAAACTGATTATCCAATCATTTCCCTACATACAGCTTTCATCAGTTCACACACATCATCTTCAATAACTTGCGAACAGTGGACGTGTGCACGAACCTTGATAATCAAGATATCAAGTGGACGCCTGCCTACCGGTTTGCAATGTAACTGCCTCAAGTTCTTAACAACCCTGTGATTCCTTAGGTGAATCTACGAGGTTGTGTTTAACCCGTATAAAACTGTGGGCAATCCGTAAAAACAATTTTTATCATGGAGAATAAAATTGTTGGCTGTGTAAACCATCTTAAGCCTGTCAGACGGATTTTTGACGAGCCATTTAGTTCCAGGGGGTTTTGATCGATTTAACCTCTGGTCACGGATTGGAGTGTAATAGTGTTTTCCATTATACAACATTCAAAGCTAATTGCTGCTTCCAGCTTTCGAAAGACTTTCGGTGAAGATCATTTTTGAAAGACTGGCAAGGCTTGACTTTTCCTTTTGTCAGAACACATCGTTGCCTGTGTTGCAGGGAAAAATGAGGATTCGTTTGACTCTATTCGATTACCTGAGGGGCACTTGAGCCGCTTCCAAAACAGGCAATTAGAGCGGATTGAAAATAAGCTGTACATTTACAGTGGTCCTCGGAAATTTGAGAATTTTTCAGCAGTAGCGTAGTCTGGGACGAACGGAAACAAATTAGGAGAAAAACAAGATGCGAGGTGGTCTGCATCTATCCGGCAGCGCTCTAAAACGTACCCTACAGAAAAATATGGAATCTTCGAGAACTTTCAGCTGTAATGAAATGTTTGTGAATGGAACAACAATCAACACAGACCAATCGGTAAGAGAGGGCGAATGTGCGTTTTGCACAGTTATATGCACCACTGAGGGAAGTGAACCAATTGCATGTCAGGCTGTCTCCAAAGGGCATACGGAGCAAGCGAACATAAGTTTGTACATGCGACTCTGATGTATTAAAAGCTATAGGGATTTCTACCTAGGCCTGCTTCGAAAACATGGGCTTGGAGTGGGCAGCCTCCTCTCACGTAACCGGAGGTAGCGACTTACGAGCATGTCCATATGGCTTTGTTTGTCTCACACACGAGGTCACGCTTACATACACAAAAGACTCAATAACATGAAGTTTTACACCTAAATTGTTTCCAGGTTATAGAGATAAACTTAAACGGAGTCTGCATTTTCTGACAGCCGTATTGAGGCAAGCATGTTTTGTGATGAAATTCGTAAATCACAAAGTTTGTGATGAATACTGAACCCACGCAAGTAGGGCGCAAAAAATGGGTAACCCGGATATCTGCGAATCGAACTGCCATTTACTTAGCCCGAGAACAACGTTCGTCGAGTGAGTGGTATCACTGTACCTCTTGCTAGGTTAGTGAGTTTTTGTAATGTGAAAACCTTGAAGATTAAGAAGCGAAAGGTGTTGGAATGCAGTGAAGATAAAAGTCCCTTGCAGACGAGGACTGGAGTTAGGGAATTTCATCAGGGAATCGGTAAACATGACCAAGCATTCCGGAATGACTGTATTGTAGACAAGCGTACGAGAAGCTATGTGTGATTCCTACCCTTACGGAGTTGTGAACTTCGCGGAACATGCTTAATTGTAACGGGAACGTTGACCATGAAGCCGTTCATGTTATGCGGAAAATGAAGTGGTATCATATAACTTGAGCGTTTGGGCAGATTTGTTTCTGACTAAACTATAGGTTGCCCGATATAACCGATGAACAACTTACCAACTACCCTGCTACCATTCGAACATTATCAGTCAGTCAAGTTAAAACCAAAGATGTTCTTCCGGCCTGGTGTGTAATGTTTGTGAGGCTAACTGTTTTTGTCTACTGATACCGAATCAGTTCATTCTAAGTGAAAGTTTACAGGCTGAGAGCACATAATATTTGACAGTGTGATAGACGATTTCCAGTTAGAAGTGGGCATTCCGTATTTCGTCGTATAGTGCACAAACTCGTCATCTTACGGTCCACTGTAGCTAGGTGATATTTATTTTGAGGCGTTCTGGCTGAAGGGCAAATGCTGCAGAATAACACAATCGAAAGTTGTATATGAAATTTAGTTCAGTGAGTAGAGTGTTTTTAACAGAAACGTTCGATTTACTAATCGGAGGACGCAGGTGCACACAAGTTAGCCAAGAGAAAACCAATACGGAATTGTGCTTACTTTCACCGAGTTTGACAGTGAAACGTTAACAATTAAAAAACCTGTCACAATGCATAGTTGAGCGCTAGCAACCGCCTGTTGTCTTCAAATTCATGCATACTTTCGAGCTGAAGTGCATCACATCACAAATTTCAAACGATTGTTGGTGCACTTTTCTCAGGACAACAATCCTGAGAAAGGCCACCCGAGATGATTGAAACATAGAGTAGTACAACTTGCTCGTAACGTTGTGTTATTTTCAATCTGTTCATCAACAACCTAATCTGTTGCTGGGTTACCTATTAATGCCGCTTCTTTTACTTAATAATGTGATCGATGACATGAAATGGCTTCGCAACGGTTCGATAAAGCCCATTGCCAGTACAATCGGTTCCCACTTAGATGACACCGGTCACCAAATTGAGCCAGATGAAGCCTTTTGAGTTACCTACAAGGTTCATCAATCCCACTCCAGAGCTGTTAGGTTGTGACTGTTATCAACGGTCGAGGCTGTTGCCATCAGACTCTACAACCCGTCTGTGTGCCCAAAAACAGTTCGTGCAAACCCTACATCTCCCTTGGCCAACTATTTCACAGCCACTTGAAACTCAAGCAAGCGTGAAACTCTTGACATCGACGACTGCCTATCTCACGGCCGGCACGAGTAACAGTGTGACACATTCACCAACACTCCCACCTCCCTCCAATAGACTGTCATCCGCCCCATGCCTATGATATTAATGACCCATTTGACTTGCTCCAGTTTTTTCTTACATGAAACGCATGTACCCTACGTAATTGCAAAAGCCCGATGAGAATGACCGAAAACAGCAGTTCGCAAAACTGACTGATTATGAATCCCATGGGAATCCGGAAACGATATTAAAACAGTCGAACACAAACATTATAGTACGATATAACACATAACTCGCATTGCATAATGCGGCTTAAATAGGTAGCTTTTTAACACGACTTGCCGAGTCTTTGTGGTCAACTTCTGTTTATCACTTCCTGTCTCAAATTTAAATTACGCCTAACAGATAGATGATGACTCCACTAGGATGACTAACATTAGTATGGAATAGTTTAAAAATACTTCTGTTTTCTCACTTTCATGGAGGTTAACACCACGGAAAAATTTACCCTTGATATATTGTTGCGATCGGCCATGTTATGTATTTTGTCATAGTTTATGAAAACATTCAACCTTCAGTACACTATGGACACTTTCACAGCTAATAAAGTTGTTCTGTTCAGCTGAACAGAGAGCGCTGAAGATGATGCTACTTAACCAAGAATCCATTCGGCAGCTTATTACCTGGTTAGCCAAATTATGGTCATGGTTTGCTATAATTTTTTGGCTCAAGCTATTTCGTATGTTCCGAAAAGTTTTTGTGTGAATTATCTGCTATGGTAATGTGTCGTCAGTGGTCACTTTCGTGGGGTATATATTATACCAGTACAAAGAATGCACTAGTTACACCGTCGTTAGTTACATACGACTTTGACATAAACGTTCGGGCGTGTCTTGTTTGAAGAGCAATATCGTTCATCTTATTACGAAACGAAACTGCATCAGAACTGACTAGTTTCAGATATGTAGATTGGCAGACTTGTTTCATGTGGCCTTTTCTAAGTTTCGAATGGAAGTTCATATGAACGGACAGTTTAGAGTCCTGTTTGCGAATTTTTGCATATTTATATCATTCAAACTTTAAATGAGGTGCAGTTACCAGAACTTACAGTAAAAATCAAATTTTCCAGCGCTGATTTCTCGTTTGAGCTACCATCCGAAATTAAGTTGGAATCTGTGTGTCCAATGCAGACTGTGTTGGGATTGAGTAATCTTGACCACGTTGACCGATCGTATTGTTCGTTAATCGCTTCCTGACAAGCACACACAGGGTGACCGTAACTGTAGGGTTCGTAGACCGATACAGGCAAGTCATAATCATGCATCAAAAGATTTGTGCTTTGTGTGGAAAACAACCTGTCCACGTTGGCCTGAACTCCATCCACAACCTCTTCCTCCTCCACCTCCTCCTCGCCCTCTTCGTCTTCCTCAGCCTCGTCTAGTTTGTTCTCAACTTCATCAATCTCTTCCTCTGGGTCCAATTCGACGATATCCAACAGACCGGAAACACTGGAGGAGTAGATCGTTTCAGAGCTGAAATTCAGAGGTATTACCTTATGAA
>QNGE01000404.1:165087-274993 GCA_008508345.1 Paragonimus westermani
TATATATATATATATATATATATATATATATATATATATATGGGTGGCAGTTTCAGCACGGGTTCCGCGTCAAAATGTATATCTCTTTATGAGACCATATTTTCGAGTCAGTGTCTGTTATTAGCAATAGTGTGTTAGTGTTCAATTTTAGTACCAAATCATATGACAGCAGGACGTGGTTGTTATCAAACACTTATTCGACATCCAATCCAGCTGGGTTGTGATGGGTTATAAGTCGTCCAGTCATCGTGACTACCTATAGAGCCGTCAGTCTAGTGTTTGAAAGCCGGGATTTCCAACACAAGGGTACCAACCTGATCAGGCCACTTTCAAGCCCTTACAAAACCGGTCGGCAAAATTTTCACAATTAGAGCCTACACGTAAGGGAAAAATCGTTTCACAGCGACTCGAACTCGCGCAGTTCTCGATTTATTTTTGCAAACATTTCGACATTCGCAATGTTGGCTGGGTTAAGTTATTCATTTATTTATGATTCATGAAATTATTATAGTGACTTTCATTTCTTGTCTCGAGGTTGAAAGGATATGATTGGAGGTGTAGCATAAAAACAGGGTACTGCAAACATTTTGATAGCTCCCTACTTTTTAAGTAAACAAGATGATTTGTCCGGTGGTAATAAAATAGACCACGGTAAATCTTTTGGAAGAACTTAATAGAGAATAAGAACAGGTTGAAACACTCATTGAAAGTGGCTCTCAGGAGCGGTTTATTCGTAAACACACGTCAATGGCCACAAAGTAAACTGAAACGCGGGGAAATTTTTTTGCGTTATGTTACTTTGTAACATTGGTTGTTTATTCGGGGACTTAGGGAATAAGAAGCTAAATGATTAACAGAACCTACTTCGTAACTCATCAGCCTGCCCGGTTGAAGTTCATAGCAGTCACGTCTCTATCTGAAAAATATATTTTGTCCAATCATACCACCTCATTTTCCTGTGTGCCGTTTTATTCAATCATGTAGAACAAGCCTCATAGGAAGAATACAACAGTGAGTATCTGTACAATTTCTGCAGCGGGGTCTAATGGGTTTAAGAACAACTGATTACTGACGGCTTGGCCGGCTGCACTTACTGTGACTTTAGTCCGGTCATTGTAATTAATTCCTTAAGGCTGCTGTTTCGGGTTCATGGAGCGTGATCAAAATGAGCACAGCAGGATAAGCTGAAAACCGCGGAAGTAACTGCCATTCCTCTGCTTCCACCCAGACATGTACTCAAGACACGCTTGGTCGAGAAACTACACTACCCTTGAACCATGTCTTCGTAAAACAGCTGAACCCACCACGTAGATGTGTTGGTTTTTACAAGATTTGTGCAACCCATAAAGATGAACAAACCAAGATGACATGCTTGCCATGATGTTACCTACCATCCTTGATGAACTCAAACAAGTGTGCATTCAGCCTGATTACTGAACACGGAAAGATTTTCCTTTGCGTCTCTTCTTTGGAAAAGCCGAGCTTACTCACCATAATTATGTTACTTCCAGCTAAGAAAGACACGTATACCTAGGGATATTGTCAACATTCGGTTAAAACAAAAGCCAGACGTTCCGAAGTTTTCCATCGAGACCTGATCAGTCATTGCAAATATTGGGGTCATCAGAGTTATATTGAATAGATTACTGTATTGCATTTGTGCTCTAGACATCACTGTGACGTATCTGTAATGTGTGTCCACGTTTGAAGTAGGAGCTGATAATATGACCCTAAAAATGTTGAAGTTTGAGCCGCTGAACTGCGCTCGTTTGTTTCTGTCACCCAGTGTGCTGTTTTCTTTACTATAAGCTTAATTGATATTATTTTGAGCGGGGTGAATGAACAGTGTTTTATCATTGTTCTGGTATGTCTGTATAAATCAGTCTTAATAAATATCTCTCTATTCGTCCGAACAAAATTCCCGTTGTGTCAAGCCCCCGTGATCCTCATGAGAATAACCTACTGGAGCCACAACGGTAAATGACCTACGTAAACTGTAACCAAATACGTCCCACCAAAGCATATTGCAACAGTCAGCAGCTGATGATTTTAATCGCACACATGTTGACTAGAACAAACGCAAGCGTTGTTCACAGTTTCATGGTCATACCCTGACACTGAATATCTGCCTTGTTTTAAAGCGCCGTTGTTGTGTTATGTTCTTGTTAGATTGCAGCTTTATAAACCGTCGGTTTTTGACAAACGGTTCTCATCCGTTTGCCCCATTGTTCTCTCAACCCTTTGTATCGGTTAAACTTCTAGACGCCGTCTTTCCGAAATTACTGCACCGTCACCTGGACTTCGTTGTTAAATCGTCTAACACTTATTCGAATGCATTTCTTCATAAACGTACCTCGGTACTCTGTAATCAAATCTTTTAATCAGTTTTCAAATGACTTATCGTTTCCTGATGCGTCTTTCAGACAAGATGTTGGGTCAGTCGAACAACAGGTTGGGCACTTACTGCCTTCAGAACTTGAAATTGCGCCACCAAACAGCACAACGATTGGCTGTATAGTAAAGGAACGCTACTAAGCGTCGGGAATAAAGCTTATGTTGGCCCCCATGCATATTAACTGGATACAGATTGCGCGGACACACACGTATCTCACACATAACACAGAAACCCCTGTCTGACTGAATGTTGTCAAAATGGCGGTTTAACTTGTCGTTGATCAAACTGTCAGAAAAGCGGACAGCATAGACAATGGAATCCAAGACGTGAATGAAGTGACAGACTGGAAGTCCTAAACCAAGATGACTAAAGTTCTCTAGGGGTAAATAACCCAGAGGTGACAGACGGTACAACGTTCTGTGGATGCTGCAAAGGCCAGTCAGTTGTGTTGTACCCTATCATTTTAGTTATATGTGATCAGCTAATTAAATCAATGAGTTGGAATCTTTTACAACAGGCGGTAGGCAAGTATTATGAGACAGGCTAAGTGTTAACTAGTTTGACAGTCGTATAGAAGTCTTACGTCCAACAAAAGTGTCGGTCAAGTGAGCGTTGCCGTTGAGTTTAAAAATGAAAAATAGTAATTTCAACTCTCTGAGCAAAGATATGAGTTTCGTGTGCATATCGTTAGCTGATAGTGTGTGTACGATCAAAGTTGAGCAGACCATATTGAGCGGATAACAAGCGGTCGGAAACATTTTTGTTTCAGTATTGCAAGTGGCTGAGGTGATCAGGTGCGACATTAAAGTTTGTTTACGTTCAAGGAGTTCACATTTTTTAGACCAACAGAAACGAAATTCAGAACAGTGATACATTATTCAGTGAAGACTTTTCCAATGCAACGGAAAGGAAATGTTACACGGCGTTTTCGAATATCAGCAAGGAAAAGACTACAATGCGGTACGCAAGTTTATCCTGTGAATCAACTTTTATCACGATGTCAACTTTAAATAGTTTAATCTGAAAGGGGTGCTGTTCATTAAGTTTAGGTACAAAGAATAAGTACACATGCTTAGAGAATTTAATACTTTTGGAAAACATGTTGCAGTCATCGGTTCAACTTTGGGCAGGATGACGGCAGCCAATTGCTTGTCAGTGATCTTAGATGATTTACCAGTCGTATAGTTGATTCAAGTAATCTGGGCAATCATACGGTTGGCGGCATCCGATTCGGATTAGCCTGTCACAGTGACCGAAGCCACAGGACGCCTGCGCTTATCCATCACTGCAATTGGCTTGCGCTGAACCGATTGCAGTTCCACCAAAACATCACATATCCAGTGTAAACCCAAAGGAATAAGACCGGGAGGTGTGACAGTGGGGCCTTTCTTTCCAGCTGGCCAATCATACTACAGGAAAGATAGACAACCTCCCAGGTTCTGGTGTAACCACCCGGTGCGGTTAGCCTGATGCGAACTTAAACATTTTGGATGATAACTTATATGTTGGTTATTAACCACTGAATGTCAAATCGGGTCCAGAATGATACAGAGACTAAACACGAGGTATTTCACCTAAATTTGGCTCTGCTGATTTAATTACCATGCTGGGTGTATTTTCAAACAAAACTGAATGGAGATGCATCTTACTAAGTTTAGCACTCAGTCTGATCCCTGAAGATAGCTATGCCCACATTGTTGGTTGAGTCTCCAACTATCTCCAAGTTGACGATCACTCACATTTGATCGCAGCGTTTGCATTCAGATAGACTTTACAGCTAGCCCCTTTCGAAAAGAAGCACTAGACTCGAGTTTCGCTCTCATTAGAGCTCGTCAGTAGTGCATATCCTTGCCACGGCCGGGATTTGGACTCCGGCCATTCCAATCATGAGGCAACCGTGTTAACCACTGCGCCATTGACCTCACATTAGGCACGACCGAATTATCAAATCTGAACGCTCAACCACTCTCGCTTGTGAGCAGTGATCAGGTTGCCCGATCGTCTCGAGAGGAGACACAGTTACTGCCTGTTAACTCCAATCGATAACCCCGCGATTAGGACTTCCGAGACAGGTCGAGATCACAGAACTCATTAAACCTGCAAGGCGATATTTTAGATTACTGATGAGTAGTCGGGGATTTGGTTTATTTTCAAGTTGACCATCACTCACATTTGATCGCAGCGTTCGCATTCAGATAGACTTTCCAGCCAGCCTCTTTCGAAAAGAAGCACTAGACTCGAGTTTCGCTCTCATTAGAGCTCGTCAGTAGTGCATATCCTTGCCACGGCCGGGATTTGAACTCCGGACATTCCAATCATGAGGCAACCGTGTTAACCACTGCGCCATTGACCTCACATTAGGCACGACCGAATTATCACATCTGAACGCTCAACCACTCTCGCTTGTGAGCAATGATCAACTATTTCAACAGCATTAATTGCATGCCTCAGAGCAGCCAGCAGGGTCCTCTTGTTTTGTCTTCTACGTTCATGCTGGCAAAACACAACAAACTTTATAAATACTTTCGTAGCGATATGTGAACGAGGAATCGTGTTTTATCTATGAATTAGTGATATTTCCGGCCACGGCTTTGACGTTTCAGTTAATTATATTCAATCCCACGGGCGAGTTAGAACAGCAGCAGAAGTGTGGGTGACGACAGCCACGAACGCATCAGCCATTTGAAAGAGTTGGTGAATCATTCAGATAGTCTTCTGCTAAATCCATGGTCGTTATACACCTGATTTGCAAGATTATTCACGGAAGTGTGCTGTGAGGCTACGGTGAGGACATAGAGTTGGCATTCGTAGACATAGAGAAGCTAATCACGTGCCCTCCGTCAACGAAACTCTACTAATGTCTAAAGCATAGGAAGCCTAAATGACATAAGAACAATATCATCACAAATGGGGGTGAGCCATTTGATTACCTCTGTTGAAACCGTTCGTCCCTAAAGCAAACTCGAGAAGAAAATATAGTCTGGGGGTGTTTGGGATTGGAGGTACCGGTACACGCTTATTAAAAGAAAGCACATAACTACAGACCAAGAGCTTTCGTTCGGTATGATGAAACGTTGATGCACATAGAATAAAAGCGCCTGCAAGAAGACGATGAACAGATTCCGGAATTGGGTAATCAACGTGATCAGTTAAACAGGAACTGTGATATACATTAATTCAATGCCGTCGGGGGCACATGCATACCGTTCCAGAGCGGGGAACTTGGTTTGCAACACAGTCTTCGTGTTGGAATGCATTTTTTCAGTCACATGACACGACAAACACTAACTGATACAGACTGTAACGATTGATACAGTTCTTAAACTGTTCTCCAAGACGATCCGATAATGTTTACAGCAGAGAACAACGGTGTTACCAGCTGACCTCCGCGTTTGATTTGATGATCGTGACCAGTTCAACGTAGGGCGAGGGCATCGACATTCCAAAATCCTCTTAACAAACCTCAGTGGAAAAATTCCCACAGCACACAGGACACAGAACAAATTCACAGAACAAAAGAACTTTGTTTTCGGTCAGAATGACAGAAGAGATTTTAAACCTCTTTCCAGACTGCATCGTTTCTGGGAAACATTATGCGACTCAAAGAAAGGGATAACTATTATGAGAATGACGTCGGGGAGGCCTCGGTCAATAGTGGTTATTTACATAGTTTTTATCATGGCAGGTAGTAGCTAATATTTTTGGACCACATCTTCACTTGCCTGGAAATTGAAAAAGAAACTGTAAATCGTGAATTTGTCGGCTGTGCTTATTAAACTACATACAAAGTATACAAAGCAGAGCATATGGACACTTTTGTATTAAGAAAATAGGCCAGAGTTTGTTAGCTGGAAGTTTGAGGTTTCAGGGGTAAGCGGGAGTTCTAACATCTCAGCAATAGCCTTTATCATGAATAGTCGGAAGGAAAAGTGGAGTGGGTTATCTCACTAACGAAACAACGAATACCTCGCAACTAATAAATCGAGACAAAAGCTACCTCTACATTTAAGAAGTTCGTTTCAACGTAGTAAAAGAGCTTTATAGCGAATAAACTGGTTGAAATATGCATAACATAGCAAGCGTTATACGTTGATTATTTACTGGTCAACCTGACAGTGAAAAATACAGTTGAAACTCTACAGTGGTAGAGGGGACCGGGATCTGCTTATATTGAATGCGGTTGGTGTGCTTGGAAAGACGACCCGGTTAACCTGATGCGGTGGTGTAATAGAACTATTGTCTAGTATAATGGGTGCAGTTAGGATGCAAGGAGATCAACAGAGTTGTGAAATATGCATGATCCTAAAAAACGTTGGCAGGCCAGCAATGTCATTTCATTTCGATAGTTATGAATTTTTGTGCTGTCTTTCGTGAATAGGCCCGATTAGTGAAGTGAATGCTTCGGTCTCGACTCAAGAACGTGATAACACGTGATGGCGATAGGTAATTCCGGTCAAGAAAATTCCACTACCGTGAACTATGACAGTCTGCGCATCACGTTAGACACAGATATCCAGGACAGAGAGACGTAGTTCGATGAATTGAATATCAGAGTAGAGTCCCGCCTGAATTTTAACTTATGTAACTAAACGGCTGTTGTTTGCCGTATGCTGAAGCCCGTTTACAACGTTCATGATAGACGGCTATGATTTTGTTCCGTCGCCCTATCATCAATATAAGTTTTGTATTTTTTCCCACCGCAGCATTGCCTTTACGGGTTTCCATTATTCAGTTGACTGTACTTATTACGATATCACCCTTTTTGTTTACGCCATCCAATATAAATCCAGATTTACCCATGCTTTTTGGTTTATCTAGCTTGCGGTCTTTGAGGTCATCCGAGACGTTCTGTCACATTCCAAAGTGAAGGATGTTCGAATGTAATTGTCACGCAAACGCCATTTCGTGCACGTGATCGCACCCAGTGGACAAGTCTTCAGCAGTCCCAGACACAGACATGTCTGGATAGTTGGGGTTATATTCAACGTGCATTGTTTGTAGGCGCTTTGTTATAACAAGTAGGAAGTCCTTCACAATGAATACTGGTGCGCTACGTTCTTCTTGCTATGAGATGTAACATTATGTGCTCTCGTACTTACTCGCACATATCGTAAGACGAACACATCAAGTGTACACTAGGTTTCCGTTGTGAATGTATGTGCGCAGTCATTACCTGGGTGGCATTTGTATGTACACTTGCCCTAGAAATCTTAGAATATCACCTGCAGCAGCAAAGTTCATAGATGCCAACGTAATCAACCTGCGACATCCGTAGGAGAAATATTGATGCTTGTTACTGACCTTTTCACAGGAGCATGGACAGAATTTAGAATGTCAAATACGTGGGTCCTAGATTGGGCAAACGTTCTGTTATTAGACTAAATAACAGTTGTTTCAATGTTGGGCCATATTAAAGTTTAAAGAGAACCTATCCGGCAGCTTACAGCTTACTCACTGCATACGAAAATGTAGATCCGCGTTGACCACTATTCAAGAAAATTGTGTAACTCGAAGCTGAGATCTGTCATTAATGACTCATTCATGTATACTTGATGGTCACCTGAATTCTCAGCATTTTCGTTTCATTCCAAAGAAGAAAGCTTGAAATCTAGTGGTTGCAAAACAATACACATCTTGTTTACAAAGTTATTCGTTTTTCAGCAGTGTTAGAGAAACCGAATGTTTCTTCACGCTGAGTTGCTTTTGAGCAATGAAATTGTCATGTACTATTTGGAACAGGATGTGCACACTCGTGAATTCATGACATGCACAAAATTGGAGACACTAGAAAAGTAATAAAAACTGAGATGGAATATGCAATGTTCGTGACAGACAATTGGTCTCTTGTAGACTCCATAAAAGATGACTGGGCAGATTGACGTATAGAGGCGGCCAAACAGGTAAGCTTGATACACACCAGTCACTGATGGAACAAGTGAACACTTGGTATTGTCAGCATGAGCTATTCAAACGTTTTGAATGGTTTATGCATGGTGTGAACTGAAATCAAACATAAAGTAGACATGAATCACAAGCCATTAAACATTTGACATTAGCACTGTTCGTTTGGGAAAGAAATGCTAAGATTGACGCTGTGTTTTGTTAGGGGCCTCCACTAATGCGGATAATATAGAATATATTTCACATGTCTTATAACAGAAGAACGACTAAAAGTTTCTGACTGATACTCTGCTTTGTCAGAGGGATGACTTTTGAGCTATTTCTAAACAAATGACGTGGTACCTTACTACAACCAACACCAGCTGTACGATTCGGTGAAAACTATCCCCGATATTATTGCACTGACTGCTGTGCAGTGACCTTTTGGCAGTTGAAGACTTTCCGGTGCAAATTTTGAGAGCAATTTCCGGAATATTTGATGTGAAATATAGTTAACCTTCCTACAGATTGGAAGGCCTTTATACTGTGCCCATTTTACATATCGCAAAACCTCCGACTGAAATGGTACGTTGCATTGCAAAACACAAACGGGAAGTCAGTCAACATTTGCTTAATCAGTTAAAATTGACGTACATTGTACTATCTCCCTAACTGTTTTATGCTGAACAATGCAACTGTCGTTTGATTAGATTCCCCAGTATTTTTAGCTCAAGTACAAATTGTCATTTATCGAGATGCGATTGCTCCGGGAAGTACGCTGCCTCTTCAAATAGGACGGTCTCTTTTGATAGGGTATGCCAGTCTTACATGAAAATATCGTTGTGCTAACTTTACGGTCACTAAAACCAGTGTAATTTGCGAGAACCGTCCAAACAATCATATATTCATAATGAAAACCAATGACCAGAGAAAACTGTTGTTCAATTACTCAAGACCCCATAGGCTTGTAAATTGGTTTGTTTTGATAACCCCAAAAATTGATGTACTACAGTTTAACTAAGTTTCACTCAGGACATTTTCAGTCTGGTGAATGGTTCACTACCGCGTGATTCATGTCCTGTACAGTCGAGTTTAATGTCGTTTTGATTCTTCTGTATGAGCTAGTTTTGCCGGTGATTGCTACCATTTACTGGGGCGAAATATTTGGGTTGCACATTGCTTCTACTCGGTCAAACCGTGATCGTAATGTTCCTGGAAGGAAGGAGCGTTATTCGTGAAATGCCGGTGCACATTGTTGACACTCCACTTGTACTTACGAATTGTACGTAACCTGTTTTAGATAGATGTGGGTCAGTGATGTGGTCACCTCTTGCACATGATAGGGTCGATCAGTGAGACAACCGAAGTATTTGTTGTTTTGGGCAGAATGGGGAAATCTCAGTCCTCGACAAGCGTCTTTTGTATGCTACTACAATGTAAGCTTCTTGATAGGAATAGTCCAGTGGAATCATACGTACTATTTGTAATGGCGTTCCAGGAATGAGTATATCCTTTTCAGAGGACATTCAGTAGCTGATTCTAATTACCATCCCCAGTGGTTTCTATTCTGCGGTCAGACATTATTTGCTTACTAACCCATTATGAAGTGAATCACGGTCATCTGATATCCAGACAATTTATTTTGATTTTTCGTAGAACAGATTAAGTTAACGTTTCAACTTCAAGTCAGCTGGTGTTCGGCATTGCGTGCAAAACAAAGTTTTCTTAAAATGGGCAACAACAAGTTTGCAGAAATAACAGACGTTTTACACCTTTTAAATCGGGTCTTCTGATTAAAAGTGTCCACCGGGGAAAAACGCCTTTGCATGTTTTTCAGATTAAGCTGTTTACTTTTTTTGCCCTCTACTTTCTGTGTTTTTGTGGGGTTGGGTGAAACAATATTTCCAGTCCTGATCAAAAAGGGCAACAGCTGGTGATCCGGTGTCACATGTGTTCCGTGAATTGTCAAAGTCAACAGGTGGTAAGGAACATGTTCCGGGGACTAACTGGGGAGAGGAGGGATAACAAAATTCCTAACTGTCTGGAACACACAGGAGTAGCTCAGCCCAGATGCAACGGTTTTATACAAGTAAACCGGTTGTGGCGAGAAAGTCTCTGCCATGAAGATAAACGTTAGTTACAGCATGTGGCTATCTTGCATGATTTTAATCACCACCGTCCCTTGGGTTGTTCCTACAAGTGCGACCCAAGCAGTTGAGGATCCCATCTGGTAGCAATAATTCAAGTAGACTTTCCAGCCGGCGCATACTGAAAGCAAGTACTGAGTGATATCTTGATTTCGTTATGATCATCCGTGGGGAACATATACTTTCTTAAACAAAACAAGATTTCAGGATCTGCACACATGCATGCATGACGGGCATGTTGATCACTGCTCCGCTGACCTCAAATCAGACACGAATAAATTTTCACAACTAAATTTCCAGCCAAAATCGTCTGTCAGCCACTACGAGATGATCACAGTATAGCAATAGGGGATGCATCAGTCGGACCGAGTGTTCTAAAACAAAAACTTGTGATGAAGGTTTCGAATTTGTGATGTGATCACTGATCTACAATCCAGTAAACAATGTTCTTGATCATAGACGAATCGTCAAGGATTTTGCTTACCGTACATTTAGCACCACACACAGTTGGTTACAGCTTCCTTTGGAATGGAGTTTCGCGATGTGTTCACGAAAAATATATTATTGGTAATCTCTGACATGTGAAAAGCTGTTTTCTAGTTAATGTTTTCTGAAAGGGTCCCTCGGATTTTCCACTGGAACGTAAAGGCTACAGTCCACTTCAGCATACATTTATATTTATTTGGTCTCCAAAACCGGATGTGGTCACTTTCAAAAAGTGTTCATATCTTTCTCGACTCACGGCAACAAACAGGCCAACAATAACTTGTTTAATCACAGTTATAACCTTTTTTTCAACTCAGCAGTGTGGCTTGACACAGTTCACCATAAGGAGCTGAACAAGCAACCCATCGTGCTACTAGCCGAAGCACTTACACACTGTGCCACTAAGTTCGATAGCACCAGCAGTAAAGTGGAATTTTGTATGTACTTTAGTTCTAACTTGTTTTTCAGCCCGTTAGTAAGTGTACAGTCCGCTGTGAATGGCTACTTCTGTAGCGGTTACGGCTTATAAGGACACAATCATGTTTTCAATGTCCCTTGATGCTCAAACTCGAACTGAAAATCTACGACCTGATGTGTTTTTGTTTGGGCTCATCAGGTAGAAGTAATCTAGAAGGGAATCGAAGCGGCAATCCTTTAAGTTATTAGCCAAAACTCTTATCCGCTTGGTCACCCGTTCTATAACCATTGCTTTTGATGAAGACTTTGTTAGGATTTCTGACAGTCTGTGCCAGATCAGTCTAAACAAGAACAAAGTCGATCGCGGATTGTCAAGTTAAAGGTGAGTATCAAAAAACTTTTAAAAAATGCTCGAGGAGTTTGATGTCAGCCATTGGAGCGAGTTAAATTGAGCCGTGTCTACTCGCATTAAACAGATGGAAAACAGATTATGACTGAAGCAAACACATGTTTACATACACGTGTCGCAATGGCGATTCAGTAATTAGTCCACCAGGCCTTGAGGTCGTTGTCTTAAAATGAGCAGTGCCTGGAAGTTTCATTTAGATCGCGCATGTTAAGCAGTATTTCACTGACACTCATCGGAACCAACTGATTGAAAAACCGTTATTTTTCTCACTTGAAATTCATAATAAATTGGTATACCGCATTTAAGTGCAAATCTCCGCTGACTGCATCACCGAAGAGAATAGTTTGGTTTGTGACTGAGCACCCACCCATGAAGGCTCAGTCAAGCTTAACGTGAAGTCAGTGGAGTGATGTTTTCCATGTTAATCTTCTGTGTACAATCTTGGAATTTCTAGTGGCAGTCCGCGGAAAGTTGTAAGTTACGCATGACTTATAACGAAAGGAACACACTTTTGGGTTGGCCGTCAGTGACACGTTTACCTCAATTTGTAAGGGCTTGACAGAAAAATACTTTAAAATCAATATTAATTTCACCTCTTAAAAGAGATACACTCATAGGTAGGCAAACCAAACAACTTCCTTCCCACCGTTCGGCCTACTCTCACTCTCCACTATCCCATCGACTGAAAAGACGCAGGCATGAGACGACCAGACCCATACTCAATATTGTCTAGTAGTCTTTACAGTGTGCCCAGTGATGCCTGTTTTTCATTAACCCTGCCAGGCATGCGGTTGCGGACATCAAAATGCAACTGACTTCTCTGTTAACGGTTGTGCTTTGGTCAGCCACTTTCACGGCGACACTTGAAACCATCTGACCTATCAAAAATGCCACACTTCAAATTACAGTTGCCAACAGTTACCGTCTTCTTTCTTTAGGGTTGCTCTTCTCCCGTGGATACTACAGCAAATGCTTGTCAGAGTTGATTGAGTTGTCATTGATAAAAATGGACTAACTTAAGATTGCACCGAAAGGTAAACATTTGAACTTGTAACTGAACTGCTCGGGACCTGTACAGCTGACCTGGGTATCACATAAGTCTGCCAATGCGTGTGCAATTGGTTGAGTTGTTCGGTGAAATTACAAACTGATGACGATCGACTTACGCCCGTCACTCGAGTTTAATTTTTGTGCATGAAATGGTGGGGGTGAAATTTTTGTTCAACGTGCATACATCAAGCACACACTTAACACGTCTTCGGTTATTTCATGAGTTATTGCAAAACAAATTTTGCTTACCTATGCACACCGTTTCGCGGCAGACTGAGGGCAGCCCGAATGTCTTCAGTGGTCAAAGCCACAGCAGCCATCGCTGTTAGTGTAGCTTCCGCGGCATTAAACTCCGTTTGTACAGCTATGGACTTTCGACTGACAATCGTCTCTGATACCGCAACTTGATCGAGCGACGATGAGTTTTGCATATTAGTTGAGAATGTTGAGTTTGCCTCAAGTGGAGCCTGATCACGGCGGGCGACTTCAACGATGATTGGATCTTTGGCTTGTCGAAATGCATGGATAGCTTGCTCGTGAGATGCATTACGCAAATCCTGACCATTTACCTAACAAGTATGAAATAACATCAAAAACCTCAGGGTGAGAGAAAGCAACTATGAACGATTTGATCCAAACAGACAGATGAGAGAAATGTGAAGAACGTTGGTGTCATAAAAACCCATGAATCTGTGTAGTTGAATGTGAAAGATCTTGTAAGCAACCATTCTAAAAGAATTATAACTTCTACCATCAAATGAGTTTGGTTTGTTATCAGTTGCGTATAAAGTTGAAAGACAAAATAAACATATGTATTTAGTTGAACTTAGCAGTATGAAGACGAATACTGGAGATGATAGCATTTCACATTACCTCTTGAGTGCTAAATAATAACCAGGAATAATAATGGAATGAGGGATGATGGTGAAAAGAACACCAGACGTGGTGGAAGAAAACAGCTCGAAACTACCGGGTTCGTAGAAGTTTAAGGCTTACATAGAATATTTTGTACACATGTTGAGTTGCGACGGGCACTCGCGAACGCTCTAACAAAACGCGCATTAGCGTGACGTATTGGGATCATGAATGTTGCTTCGATCTTGATCTGGTGACCAGTGGCCTACATGTGTCTGACGAAACAGAAGTTGTCCGTCTCCTCACTGTCATTCTCAAAGTTGTAGGGGTAACCAAGTGCGTTAAATTAAAAAGAGGAGGATTTGTGGTAATACGATTCTCCCCCTTGCATTAGATTCCTAAATCGACAATAATTTCGTCCAAAAGACAGGCATTTCTCTCGAATAACGAATCCAGCTACACCCTACGGGGAGCATCTTGCTAAGAGTGACATGTGAATTGCTTATTGTAAACGCAGCTGCCGGGTGCTCTTATCCGGCCAGTCTCTGCTTGTATATGCATAACAGGGATTATGACTGAAGTATATAAGTCCGCTTGCTTGCACCCTCTCCAAGCTGTTGTAGCAAACTGAAATGGGATAGTGACCGATCAATTGGAAATTCAATTACAGATGTCCGGGACGAAATATCCTTACATTCTAAGGATGCCGACTTGTAGGTGTGAGTAAAGCGTGTGCATAACTCCTTGGCTTTCTTACTGTGTTTACCAGTGCTTTGAAAGAAAAGACATTTAGTCTCTACTCTCAGGTTGTGATGGCTGATGTGGATAAACATGATGTGTTTTGTCCGGAAGCTTCTTAGACATTGAAGAGAAAGCATGCGACTGAACAATATTATGTTAGCTTGGATGGGCCGAATACACCTGTCTACTTGTAACTACAGTCAATGTAACGGAGACTAAATGAAGTAGGTACACCATGATCAGTTAAAGATTTCAGTAATAAGCGACTGTTTTTTGGTTGTGCTACAAAACACAGTTTTATCGTCCCTGTACCCTCATTTCGACGCAAACCAATTTCATCCATTAAACCTCTTTGTATTCTTTGTGAACATGAGTAGTTATATTAGTTACATTGCTTGGCAACAGTTTGCTGGCTACTCTGGTTGTGGGCTACTGAATCGAGGACCAAAACAAGTAGGGCAGTTAATTCCAAAAACATTAAACTGAACATTTGCGAAGTTCAGATGACAAGAAATAGTTCTATGAACTTAGTATGTACAAGATGAGTCTACTGCCAATTGATGTATGGAACTGGTTAATGAATCGATGCTTCCACCCAATTCAGACTTAAGAGAGAAAACTGATCGGTGAAATCTAACAGTTCACCTCATCCTTTAGATGAACTGATTCATCTATATCTTCATATAGGACGTGCGATGTATTAGTTAAACGGTTGCATTTATGTGCTGAATCGTCACATATGTTCTATCGTACCGCTCCTTGTTGTACAAACTTCACTTGACTGTCCTGTTTTTGTGCATTTTTAACGAAGTATTATTGCGTGAACCACCTTATGTCACAATGTCAGACGTATTTGGCAGTTTAAGGGAATTCCCTTCAGATATAGATCAATGTTGGGGCCTCAATGCTTTTGTATAAGCAGTCAGTCGATACGCGGACGTCCGTTTGTATTTATCAGTATAATTGTTTTCTGCGAATGCGGCTGTTGTGGTGATTATCGTAGGTACTGCAATCCGTGCACCACTTTACCCTGACGAGGATCGGGTGGAATACGAATGTGAACAGAACAAAAGTAGCTGCTAGACAGGGCATCTGATTACCGTTTTGTCATAATTGGGCCTTAAGTTGCAGTGACCATGTTATATGGTTCCACAACAGTAAATTTAGAACAGACGATGGTGAAACGAACTTAAACCGGATCACAAAGTTCCGCCTCATATTAACAGCTGGCATATGTTTAGACGGACATAATTTTCATGTCTCGGTTGGAGTCCGCCGGCACCCTATATATCCAAGCTTTGAAGTTGAAACCTTCATTCAGTTGACACCATAACAACGGTACAGGCTTCATCTGAAGGATGGTGGGTCCGGAACTCAGTAGCTAGCGGATAAACTTTCTGACAAATCTACGTTTTGAAGATCAAAATATACTTTCCATCAAAAAACTGTTCAATTGCAAGTTAAAAGCTACAAAAATGAATTGCGTGAAATGCAGACCTGTAACATTTAATGGTTTCCATGGTGATTAACTTTTCGCGCAATCACTTCAATTCTCGATTTCACATTAATGGCGAGAACATAACGTGGATCATGCTGAGATTCAAGTCTACTTCTCACGCTGGTCTTCACTGTCATAAAACTGGAAATTTCTAAGTTAGAGAAGTACGCTTCTAAAAATGACAGGTGAAATTTTCCGATTCTAAGAAATGAAAGACCTCTTACTTGGTTGGAGATTAATGTTGGCCTTGTGGCCTTGATTATATTACTGATTAATCAATGCTAGTTTTAACATGTGAAATATTTATTTAAACGGATTTCGGAAGCGACCTCAATGATAACCAGTCTCTAGTACGTGACGTTTCAACCAGTACCGGATGCCGTTTCCTCGGAAGCGAATTATAAGTTGCTACTGGTGTTTTACGAGCGACCATCAGCATTGAATTTGGTGTTAGAAAGATGGAGAACTGACCTCCATATATCAGGCAAATAGATTTTTTCTTTGGAAAGATGGAAAATGGTTCACCAAGATTTCCACTGGCTTTATCGCGACTCTGCCTGATGGAGCTGAGTTCAGTAATTTACTTGTATTCATCCATGATCTAATGACTTATTCAAAACAAGGTATCGAATGGTGTTTTTTTCTCAGTGAGATACAGTCGACCTTTGACTTATACTATGAAATCTCTCACCAAAAATGTTCCTTTAAAATAGTCGACACATACGTGAAAAGCAATCCGATGAAATCGTGAGCGCGTGTTTAAGCCATAGTGTAAATGCTGATCGGTTGTACAGGATGAGTTCATCCGTTGAGAAATGTTACCACTGTGTATTTGTGCAAATAAGAGAAAAATGGCAACTTCAGATCCCGGAACTTTTAGTCAAACTGGACCACCAACCGAAACGTTTCACGTTCTATGATTTGTAATCCGTTGCCTAAAAACAACCAGCTGGTTGTTTGTTACAGCACTTTGAGTGTTTCATAGTGTCTAACAACAACGCGCTTGTAACTGTGAGAGTGACATAACTAACTGCCTTATGTTTTGGAAGAATTATGGCAGAATGGTCTACGGAAGACAGAAAACACGTGGGGAGTCAATCATGAGTAAATGATAAAACGTAACAGGTTTGTAATGTCAGTTAACCGAAGAATTATTATTGAAAAAATGAGGCACTATCAATCAGGTCACGCCATGCACCTTGTACGTATGTCAAGTTTGTCCTAAAGTCAGCAGTTTGATTTCAGAAATTTTTTCGGTGTACGCCGACATTTCCAAATGATACCCAAGCCATCATAACAACAGACTAAACATTTTCCTTCACACTGCACTTTCTTATGGCGTTGCGAACCAAAACTGTCTCAGAGTGGCAAAAAATGTTTCTAATCAAACATTAATCTGGCGAAATAGCGCACCCAAAAATAAATTATTCTCAAAAATCATGAAATAGTTGATAAACGGTGATTGGTGATTTTGACGCTGTTTATGTGTTCTGAGTGAAGATGCCATCGTGATCGATGCAGATTCCGTTAAATAGTTGACGAAGTCGTTCCAATCAGTGTTGACGTGGAACTTTGGCAGCAAAATTCTGGCCTATCTCACCTCAATCTTCCTTTGATCGTGCATAACAGACAACATTGTAAAAAGGTTTGAACTGAAAACTATTTGTATGTATCAAGATAACAGTCGTTAACAGAAAAATGTAGCTGCCTCCCTGTTAACCCATGTCATACACCGAACTTCTGATAGCGATTTCTACTTGACACACAATAATCACATCGCCCCGCTAATTCAGTGATCAGAAAACAACTAAAGCCTTAGCACCATAGCGGTTGTTAAAACCGTACACCACTAGCAGAAATAGGTCTTAATTCATAACGGATGTACTAACGAATATATCAGAAGAGATAAGCGATACTCAAATTTTGTTGCATCCAATGATTGTGCTGATGAACTTCATTGTGTTCTTTGTCACATCTGATCTGTCTTTAGATTTCAAAGAGTGACAATTGAAATCTCAGTTACAATGTTGATAAAGTTAAATTGAGGTTTTCAAGCTAACTTTGAACGACATTTTGGTTCAACCGGTATGATGCTACTTATAACATAGATACACTTTGTTTCTGTTTATAGTTCCTAATCCTTTTAAGCCTGGATTCCTATAATCAGAACACACTATTGGTAAAATCACTAGCCGAACGAACTATCGGTAGTGGTTTTAGTTTAATTCTGATGGCCGACCGAATGTGCCACCCAGGACTGCAGTTACTTTAAATGTAAACATGGTTACTATTTGTAATAACACGAGCATTCATTGAAACAACGGTCTGCAAAATAACAGGTGTCAATTTGTACTGTATTTCCCATGCAAACAAGGAAAGAATCGGCTACGAAATGTTTGAGGGCGTGATAATACTCCTGCGTAACTCTGTGAAACCAACGTCTTTGAGCAACACTTTGCCGAACAGGTAAACTCTACGACATACGTTCATGTCTGTCAAAAAGACACGACGAAGTTTGAAAAATTAGAATCGCCCACATACCACAAAATGCACAGTGCAGCTTCGTTGAATTAATCACGAGAGACTTTCGTATGTCATTAATATTATGAGGTATTGGACAGCGGCTGAAGGTTTCATCATTCGCAACTGAGTTTTGAGAGAATCTGACAACGTCTACCAAATGGATCATATCATAAAACTGCCTTTCTCCAACACAAATTCCTAATCAGCTGTTTCCAAGCGTGTGCGGTCAGATGACAGTAGAGCGTCCATGCCTCAGATGCATAACAACCAAGCTATCTTCTATACCGACTATAGATGGAAAATGTTTATACCAGTTTCTGAGACGGCGTCAAACGGAGTGTCCCACACTTCGCGGTACCGTCTTCCTTTGTGGATAACGGTTTTGTTTACATTTGACAATATCGGAAGTCCGAAAGCAAATAAGAAACTGGATGCACAGACTAGATGTGATCAACTCAGGCCGTTCCCAACAGCTAATTCCCATTCAGTGCGGATGTACATTTTCGCACAGGAAAGCGTTTTAACGATGGGATTTCAGACCAGCCAGCTACGGTGGTAAACATACTCACTATAAGCTGCTTGGCTACTAAATTATTTCAAGAGTTTCTTAACTTTTGGATGAAACATTCGTGTCAATTTATACGGACGTCTGACATAACGACTGCTTCAGAAAATAAATATTGAAACAGGAAGAAAATGACCAACCCTCGTTCGAGAGGAATGGACTGCTTTCAGGCTAGTTACGGGATTTATTTTGTTCAACTGAGAATAACCAAGCGGGGATAGATAGGGGCAGTTTCTTGCTTATCGAGCAACAGTTAATAAAATGAACCACAATGATCTTCGAAACCACCAGTCCTCACAAAGAGAGATTGCTTCATCCAGTTCGAAAAACCATAAGGCAATTCAGTATTTTGAAGTTAGTCTTGTTACAGAGCAACCCGGGGTTCCAGGATCTCATAGGTTGTTACCTGGTTTGTTACGCATCATGAGGAAGTAGTGTTGTGAAACATCCTAGTGTGCTAAGTGAAATGACGATCAGAACTTCAAGGGTGATCGCAACATGCTAGATCACTGCCACTATTTACTAAGTTTTACACTTTAGAAAGCTTAACCTATCAGTCAAATTACGTTCTGAACTTCACCTCCGAAATAACATTTTTGAGAATCCTATATCACAGAAAACACCAATATGACTCTTAAACCTGCAGTCTTGAGTTAAGTCTCGTTCACGCTATGAGACATATTCACTAGATGATTTTGCAATAATACTACGATTTAATGTCATCAGAGGAAGTTGAGAGGTACTTGGGAGAAAACTAGAATGAGGTACATCATATCATTCGCCATTCACTCCGAGAAGCATGTTGGAACTGGGTAGCAGTATTTCAATGTATCACGAGAGTGGGTTTGTTGTCATAAGTTTTACCATATAAACGACTAACTTCTCAAGAATAAACACGTGTCAGAGATCACCCCATTATTACTGCGTGTAACAAGTGCAGTTAATTTTACACGAATAATTAGTACTGTAGCAAGATTGCACGTATATCTCTGACAAGCCATAGAGTTTTTTTTATGGAGATTAACTTATTCAGAATGAAGCGTATACCAAACCTTATTGCCTGTATACAACTCGTAGTGAGTGCATAAATAAAAATCATCAATGAGGGGTATGAGAAATAGGTTATCTTTCTACGTGAACTGACTATGTGAACTGAACGAAGTTTTCGCTCGCCTATCCCTTCGAAGCTACTGCTGATGACTATTTGTTTATGATTTAACCCATGTGAATTTTTAAAACTATAAACATACCGCGTACGGAGCAGAGTTAAACGGCAAATTCATGCGTAAAAAAGAAGCTTTTTCTGCTGTGTGATTTGGTATTGATATCAGCCGACCAGAAAGGAGAAGAATGCCTATAGACGTTCAAGGACAGCAATTGAGAAAGACAGAATGCCAGAAAAAATATACTTGCTTTGAGAATATTTTATGAAAGGCAGACAGCTGTTAATTCACTAAACCGAATCCCAGTGAAAACGGAGTAAAATTTTCGTACACCCAAAGCATCCGCCACTAATAAGCTGTTTTTGATGGTAATATGGTCTCAATGTAACGTTATCTAACACAACATACTACTACCACTGCTAATGAACAGGTTGTTCAAACAATTCTGTATCCAACTTACCATTATGTTTGAACAAATTTGATCAAGCAGGTAGGTCGTAAATCATTTGGTGTGCAGTACCAATCCAGAATATTATGGCCTACAGTTAGACGTCGATGTCTCAAATACCACTAACTAGGAGTTACCTTTGGACGTTGGATAAATTCAATTACTCCGAGGTCGTTCGAATGAAATACAGTTCAACTCGGTTGTTAGATTAGCATAGTTATTGATTTTTGATCATTCAATTACCAAATACTCCATGAGTACCCGGTAACGCATCATTCCTGTAACTTGTCTGTCCTAGATCCCAACTGGGCACTGATCTTCTGAAAAACCACTACATATATTCTTCTATGCTCATACGGCTGTCACCACAAACCTACGTCTACCTTATGGCTATATCAGTAACTTTTAGAATGATTGTCGTGTGTGGTGAAATCGGCTTTCTCACTTCGGTCGGTTAGCTTCAGTTTCCGGACAAAATTTTGTGATTTCGAGGAAGATTGTATCGAACTTTTGATTCATTTCAATTTGATCCATTACAAGAAATAGGGTATCAGAAGAACTACGTGTGTTGTTGGTAGATATAACAGGGATACACGTGATGTCTACTCAAAATGACTAATTATTTATATTGTCATTTCATCATCAACAATTTATGCATCACTCAAAATGAACACTTTTTCGAAGACTACTACTTACATTCAACACTAAGCGTAGTAAAACAAAATGTCATTTACATTTTCCGAAAGCAATGTCGACTCATATGCTTTCCTCTGTTAAATCCATAAAAACGCGGATAAACTTTCGTCCGGCTTACACGCACACATGCACGTACGTAGCATATACTGCTGCTGTAGGCAATGTGGTGTACAAATTGGTGGCTTGATTTCTCCGTCAGCTTCAACCGCACGGCGCGCTCACAACCGACACCCAGAATAATAGCCTGCATTGCGTCGGTTTAGATTTGCGCCAGCTGGTGTATGGTAGTGACAACGTTGTATGCGTACAGTTTACCATCTGGTTATTTCTAGGCGTACGCGTGTTAGCGCCGAACCAGGCTCCGGTCACCAAGTCAGCACGCTGAGGTCGATGGAACGAGGTCGAACAGGTAAAGGCACACACTCATCCTTTCTTTCAAATCACACTGACAGTGCTGAACCTGTTCTTCATGGTGGTTACCAACAGTCCCACCACCAAGATTTTTGTGCTGAATCAGCCAGCATGTGTTGCTGTCAAGACTGACGATGAAAAACAGGTGGATGGCGATTCGATCCGCTCTCTGATGAGACGATGTAGCACAACACGGACCCTATTACTGTTTCTATCATATAGTAGGTGCCCACCCGCCCATCCTAACGCAGTGAGTGGAGGACGACCAGTGATGATTCAAACAACAATGTGGAATCCAACGTAGGTAAAATTGTAAAGCCTGTGGAGTGACTGGCTGAATGAATGACCGAGAATAGGGAGTTATATCCGATAGACCTGAAATTGATGACTGGGCGCCATAAAATGGTAATCTGACCTCAGTCTGTTTGCATACGTGCAGTTAAAGGTTTAAGTTAAGCGGCCTATCTCAAATCAAAAAGCGCGAAACAGCTGGATTCAGATTTCGATGTAGAATAACTTGCCGGTATCATAAGAACGCTACTTCTGTGAGAGTTAATAACCTCACGCCCTGGTTTGTGATTGTAAGAGGTTTATATAGGATTTGCGGGTAGATGATAACAGATGTATATTATATGTACGGTAATTGTTCATGCTAGTTCAAGATTGGAGTGATTTGGGCTAGGTAGAATCAATCCATAGGCGAGATTTCTGTAGTGCTGAAAAACACGTCCAAATAACAAGCAATATGAATCTGAAGCATTCTCGGTTTGGGTCGGCATATTTCTTACAGGTACAGACCAGAGTGTGAGAGCTGAACGCGAGTCTCGATTATCCCAAAATCAATCCGAGCAAGGAAGCTGGTGTAGTGGTTATCTATCATGACGTAACGTGGAGGAAGGGAATTTAGTTGATACTAGAAATTTAAGTTGTCCTTTTAGTAATTAAAGAGCGTCGATTTAATCCATCAGTAAAATAATACTGTGAAAAAGGCAACTGTTTCAAAATCAGTTTTCTCGTCTTGTCCTCACCTAAGCAAAAATATACTTTGGTTAAAATACTTACCACAAGCTTGATATGAATACAGAATTCTGATATTTTGAAAGACGACTATAAACTGGCAACAGATTTACACATTCTCACTAGATATCTAGAGATTTATCATTTTTCAGTGGACGCAGTTTGCGAAACTAAACGTTGTAGGTGATATACCCCAAAAGAGGTTTAGCTGATTTTACCAGTCAAATGAGATGACAAACGGAAATTCACTTGAGCAAACATTCACTACTACATTTTGTAGCAACCGTAATAAATAACGTTTTTGTTAGTCGCACTCACCTGTACATTTTTGATGATCATTTTTTACCTACTTTTGTTTTAGTCAAGCTATCTAGTTTGTAGCATTCGTACCGGGGCTAAAAACACAACTCGATCCGCGCCTCGCTAACTTGACTTGTTTCTTTGTGCACTCTACTTTCCAGGGTCTATAACAATACACGGGGATCAACGCGTCGTCTTTGTTTCTTATTGTCGATCGGTTTTTGATAGCGAGCACTTATTGAGTAGTATTCTGTTGGATCAGTTGCAACAAGTTTTAATGACTAGCAAAACAACGACCGAGCTGCCCATGAGTGAGCCAACTTTCAGTCTGATTGAAAACGCACGTGCTCTCGCGTTGACTTACATAGGTACAGCTAGTCAGATTGGAAAATTAAACAAAGCGGCTCAATTCTGATTGACTTAACTCTCTTCTGGTACAACAGCGATCGCTTCGTCAGATCTTTAACAAATGTGCGAACCCAATCTACTGCTTGGAAGACAATTGTTGGCCACTGATTTTTCACCGGAGGTTAATTTTGTCTTTCGCGTACTCATCGCCAGTGTTTGCATACCACTAACGAAGGTTATCACAGCCATATTGATTCCATTTCGTTAGTCACCCAATACTGAATTAGAAACTTTATACGTTAAGCTCTATCTTATACTGGTTTCAAGTTATGGTCTGTCACACTCCTAGCCGGAACTTTTTTACAAAACGGTTTGTGTCATTCTTCTACGGGATCAGGTGCAAAGGATTGAAGTATGTGAATCGGAGAACACTTGGACCGAATGGACAGGAGTGCCATCAAATTCACATGCAGTCGAATATACGCTACTGACTTGAGATGATCATTTGTGATCGCCTCAACAGCTGGTAAAGATCAGTGTGATGCAATACAGTTCTGATGATCACACTTCCTCTAATCTTTTGCACTCAATGAGTCATTCATTGATTTCAAGAGTATATAAGACAAAACTGAACGTTAACTCTTAGTGTAAACATTTTGGTGAGCGTTCAAATGTGCATTTTTTGAGCAAAGTTCAGGTACCAGCTGGTTTTGGGATTTACATTTATCAGTCACACGGTTACGACGGACATATTTTGTGTAAACTGTATTGTCCTTGTTCACATTTATCATATCTTTTGTCATTTGCGTTATCTGAGTTACCATTCAATCAAAGTGGCTGAAGCTATGTGGTTTCCAATGAACTTCACAACAGCCATCGGTTGTATGACCAGTAATTATCATTTCTGCTAATCTCCACATGTAACTTTTGTTCGCTCACGTCGCTCAGTACGATTGGGCAACAAATTTATAATGTTGTCTGAAAAACAAGAAAACACCTGACGAATAACTGAAATGTGAAGTGCGGGCTAAAAATCACGAGTCCCCTCCGGCATTTTGAATAGATGATGTGAGCATACCCGCAACCGTTGTGTGACAGACTGAGATGAATAGATTATCCTTCCTGGTTTTGCGGCCAATAAATGGAGTTAAAAGGATTTACTGCAATGGTATTCATCCCAATTATGGAACTATCAAAGCGTTTCCAGTTAAATCACTGAATTTTTGTCCCGCAAGGTCTATTTGTAACTGAAGACTGAATAAACAAAGGTTATTTGTCAAAAACTCAGGATCTGTTACTTCCGAGGAGGTCACAGTAACAGCAAGTTGAATGACTCACTAAGGGCGAGTGGTCATTTAGCTAATGTAAACCTTTAACAAGGCAGCACATCTGAGGCAGAGATGTGCCTACTTGAGAAAATTCATTTGACTGCATTATTTTGAATCTCGTGGTTCATACTGCAGTTTACTGATATCGTCAAAGTTTATTCACGTGTATTTCTACTTGGGATCATCTCAGGTATTGCAAATGAGGAATTGGAACAAATGGGGCCGTATTACGATGGTTTTGGGAAAAAGTTGTTGAAATTGAAATTTCACAGTTTCGCTTATGTCTTTCACTTTATTGTGTAACCTTATCACGTCATACATAGAGTGATGAATATATTCCCGGCGTTGATCTAATTAATCTTAATAATTCCACTGCTTTGCCTGAGGAGCGTCTAAAGTTGGGCCATTCTAAGGCACCTGAACCAGGTGAAACTTCTTTCTTGCTTCTGACAATTATTGCTGTTTTTTCGACTGTATCATTTGCGTAGTCATTTGGGCGCAGTTTTGTTGGCATGCGGACGAGGAACCCCAATCATTAAAGAAAAGGCTTTCTGGTAAGGTGGCCAGATGGCAGACGACGAAAGACAGTTTTGTACACACAACTAACTTCATTCTGTTTTCGAACCCTTCTTCACTGTGACAAACGTTGCTTCGCTGTCTTCAGGAACAAAACGCAACAGTGTTCGCGTTTTTCTCAAACTGCCATATGACACGTTATACGACGGATAACAACTGGTGGTTGTGTCTTATTGAACTATACCCTACGAGGTGTGTATGTTTTTCGCGGTCCTATAATCGTTACTAACTCCCAAGTGGCTTGCCCACATAAACCACAAACAACATCAGTGACACTAAATAACTCTGGTATCTCGTAAGGTACAAGTTTTTGCCCATTTTCTCGCACACTACGAATACTTCTGTTACATCAGTGACAAACAAATTTCCGATGACATAAGCCAACTGGCTTGTCGTATAATGTATAACATATCAATTACAAGCAATTAGTAGGTTATTGGCCGCCTAGTAAAACGTTACTCATTTGCTTTCCTTCTGATCTCTTATCTTTAAACCTGAAGCAGTTGAAGATGAATCGTGTTGCTTGTTATCTGTCGCTCAACCCAGCAACTCTATTGCCGAACCTGTCGCTTCTAACTTGAAAGAAGCAAACTTCTCCCGTATTTGTCTGTTTTACCGTCACTGAGTTACGATAATCTCATAGCGTGTTCCCTGCAATTTACGTAAAACCACTGAAATTATGTAATCTCCTCATTGGTTGGCCGCATAATGTTTATTTAGGTTCTTTTGAGTCGGGTATATTGCTTGCCCGCTGCCTCTGCATACTTCCTCGTATAAGGTTAGTTGTCAAGTTCCACGTTATGTAAGATAATCTATCTACCAGTGGTAATTTTACAAACGAAGCCATTTTCGCTGCTACCTATGTGCTGCGCTCAAGATTAATTTCCTTGCATGATGAGCTGTCTCGAGTTTATCGTAGTAAATCGGCATGCTCTTTGTTGATCGTTGGTTGCTACAAACAGAAAAGAAAAACGCTCACCGTAGTAGTCTGTCATCCTGGTAAACCATTATTGTCGTCTGGTTATAAAGCTGCACGGGCGCAACACTGTAACGCTGTATAAAGTTTTACTGGTGACTAGTCGAGGATTTGATTACGTTTAAGTTGAACATCACTCACACGCGATGGCAGCTTTCCTATTCAGGTAGATTTTGAAGGAGCTCGAGTATGGTTAGCTCTTGAGTAATGCATGCTCAAGCTGCGAACTGGGTTAGAACTCCGGCCACATCTTCATTACGCAACCCTGTTGACCACTACACCATCGACCTGACACCAGGCAAAACCGAGCTATCGTATTGGAACGTACAATGATTCTCGCCTGTGAGTAGTGGTCAGATTGCCCGATTGTCTCACCAGGAGACACAATTAATGTCTGTTAAATGCAGTTGACACCATCTCGATTAAAAATTCGCAGAAAGGTCGAAATCTCCGATCTCATTATAACTACCAAGTGATATTTTAGGTTACTGGTGAGTGGTCAAAGTTTTATCAGACGACCACCAACAACAGAATGAAGAATCGTCATTATCCTAATCACTTCAGTCTAATCAGGTTATACCGTCACCCATTCATGTTGAAGAGGAAGATGTGTTATTTGGTAACAATGCCATCCGGTTTTTGAGAAATAACCCCATGTGATAGAAGGTGAAATTTCAAATGTGTTTCTCCTAGTTCTAAGCACAGGGAGAAGGCATTACCATAATGCTAGTATTTTCAGAAGCATCATAAATAAGGTTCAATTTATAGTTTAGGATATTACTCAGATTGAAGGTGAGCTGCACTCGGCTCGGTGAACTCACTCTTAATGTATATGAAATCAGTGTGAAGGTTTGCTAGTGTAGACCGCGAACATGTTGGAGCGATATACATTTTTTACCGGTCAGACCCTCTATAGCTCTGCGGTAGTCAGAAGTATTGTTTGACAACTTAAACTAGCACATATATGTAAGCTCATGGGGGAGATTCTTATCAGGGTGTCTCGGTATATGGTTAACAGAAGAGTTACATTGTCACCTTGTGGTTTGGGGCGTAAATGCAATTTCTATTCACAACTGATCAGGGTGAATGCGTTTGTGTGTGACATTAGTCATGTCAGATGTGAGATAAAAACAACGGTAGTCATTTGACTAAATTTACAAACATGTCAGCCTAGCCACTGCTGAAACTTATGATCGGATCTGGCAGTTCACAGAACAAGTCCGCGACAAGTGTATGTCTGTCAGTTTGATCCCTGTTTTTATAACCTTTGGAAATGTAAGGCAACCATTATTTTGTTACATGTAATGTTGTCTAATACCATGACTTCAGGTTACCGTCTCTGTAAGTAACCAGCATAAATATTTAGGTTATCTGTCCATCAAGTGAAAACAAATGGAAAACCAATCAAGATAATGGTGATGCTTAGAAACAGACGTGTCCGGATCGGGATTGTTCCCTACAGAGTGTAACGCCAATTTTTTGGCAACTCCGATCCAGATAGGTAGAAATCCATGAGATGAAAGGAAAGAATTGTATGGTGGTGTTGTTTGAAACAATGTGGTCTAATGTCAGATATGTGAATCTATGTGAGATAATACACCACAGCATATTCATGGGGTCATGTTTACGTTTTATTCACCTTAAATATAAGTGATTGGGATGCATGCGGATTACGGTACTGATTCCGCATCACAATAATCCAAAAATTTGTTATATTATAGCATTATTTAAACAAAGTAATTTGTACTACCGGCTGAAGCTGATAGGTGTCCTAGTGAGCAAAACGGGTTGGCACAATAACTTAATTTGGGTAGTTCACCAAGCTAATGTCAGGTGCGAATGAACTAACTCTTAGATTCTGTGGATCAATCAGGGATTCAGTTATTTTTGAAGTTGAGCATCGTTAACAATTAGTCACAATCTTGACATTTCCAATCAGCCTGTTTTCTGAAGAAACACTGGCTTTCATTGAATGATGGCACTTGCAGTCCCAGTTGACGTTTTTCACCTTTCGTCATGTAAGCGATATGCCAAGCCACTCACCTAACGCATTATTTATGTTTACATCTGAATATTTTTGTTATATTCATGACTTTCGTAGCACTGTCATAAATTTTGAGAGCTGAACAACACTAAAAAAGCGTGTGCCTAGAGATGGTTTTGTTTTAAACGCTTCGTGGTAAAATGATTTCACAAAAATAGGTCAAGACACCCATGAAGTGGAAAAGTTTTAATGAGAAAGTGGAACCAACTAACATAATAAGAGTTCGACTGTAAAAAACACCAAAAGTACACCGAGCATACTTCGGAAGACAGCTACAATCTGCCAGAAGAACCGAGACTGGACCGTCTTAATACTTCCGTATAACTTGCCTTCTGTTCTACTCAGTTATGATTCCATCTGTTTGTCTCGTATTGGAAGCACTCGGGTTTCAGGTGAAAGTTCAGTTACTCGCAAACGTCATATCACAGTTCCTGAGGTGGTTTACACAAGTGAAGTAAAGATATACTGTTTAATGTCACCGCTGGACTAGGGTTTGAGTGGAACTAAAGATGCTGATTTTCGTAGACTTCATAGCACACCTTCGTATTCAGTTTCTTGATATCAGCCAAAAGCTCAGGCGTTCTCAAGTCTGACGGTATGGTGGTAAGTAATACGAGCCTTGTTTGACAATCTGTTCACGGTGACAGACAAGCAAATTGCCTGTGCATCCTCGTATGATGTCAGCTTGCCGGATAGCCTGATGATATAAGCCTGAACGTAACTGCTAGGAATGAAAAACGATCACCTTAACGACTAACTGACACAAGTCACATCTAGGAACCACAGAATCAAGAGATCCTGTGAGCTTCACGTGTCAGTAGAAACAAACATCAAGCTCTGTAGAATTAGATAATTTCAGACAGTCCGGTTTGCAAAGGTTCAGAATAAAGACAACTTACTGGCCAGTATATGCACTCTAGTAAAACAATAATCCATCCAATCGAAAAACAGGCCGACGGGAATACGACGGCTGTGATCAATTGTGAGTGATGTTCAATCTATATGAAACCCCAAGTCTCCTACTACTCATTGATAATATGATATAATAATCAACTGCATGTTTCCGAAAGAATCGAAACAGCCGTGATTAATGATGACTTGTAGTATCATTCTGCTATGAAAATGCTTATTTCCTCCGTGTATAAGACTATACTTTTGTGTACAGTAACCTAACTTATCAGCTCGCAGTTGTTATACTTAACTTTTCGTAGGTTTTGTTTACTCCTGAGACGATTATCGGTCAGTGAATAACTGCTGATTTATCTTCGTAAATTCAGGTAGCTGATCGAAAGAGTACATACATTGTTACACAGTTATGCATGACTGTAGTGAAATACCTCCGGCATGAATCCGTATGGCTTCTTTTCAGTGTGGTTTAGTGTTAGGTCGTTCCAATCTAATGTACACACCTCGGTCGGAGGATGAATCGTAGTATCAGGTTAAGCCTGTTCCAACAACAGCCAGCCTTGAATCTGTCAATCACCAGTCGACGTTTACCAAATCACTAATAGTGTTTCAGTCTACGGAACCAATAATCTGAGGGAGGTGTAAAGTTTCTGGAAAATGTGAGCACTCTGCAGAAGGATTTGGATGGCCGCAATCGATGGTTTGTGGATGGTAGCGTTGAGCGCAACAGTGAAGAATGTAACCTCATGCGCAGTTCTCTTTAGCAGTGCGATGTATGCTACCACAACGACATGTGACTAACACTCTCTGTGTGTAATCTGAACTCGGGGACCCAGTGCAACATAATGTAAACTTCTGTATGAATTAGTTATCTGGTCAAAATTTTCCGGAAGACACTGACTCTCTTAAACGGAAGTTGCACGGCTTAAAAATCCGCATACACATCTGAAAAATGAGGTGGCTCCTGCTGAAGGAATTTCATGATCAATGGACCAGTAAGGCATAAACAACCTTCTTGGTTTCTTGCTGGTGGTAGTTCCAAAGGGGATTACTCCAAACCCACAGTATTTTCAGGCAACTAGCCGCCGGCTGGCGCACCTTCTGTTATTAACCGGGAAAGATCTAATGAGTTCATCCCTTTGAATTCTATTTTCAGATGTGCAAACTTTGCTTCACTTAGTGTCCGCCTGATGCGCCATGCACCGTCAACTTCATGGCCAAATACGAATTAGCTGAATTGCATAAACCTCTAACTGATTGTCGTTTACTGCAAAATCAAGCAGATTAACTGTTCTATCGGATGCATTACGATCATTTTCTCAAAGCTCATTATATGTGTATCTGTAGGTTTTCTCGTGTGTTGTTTTCGCAGAAAATTCTTCTGAATCTGTCAATTTGGTTGTCGTGCTGTATGCCTGGGTGGTAATTCGTTTGGTTGTTCAGTGGTGGTAGGCGACTTAGTCCATTTGTTTTTAGTGCCCCAAGCTTACAAACTTTATCTTTGCACTTGTGAACTGTCACCGAACTGCACTCTGTTGTGATGTTCTCTTCTGTGTAAACGGACAAAAATGCTGGCTAAACTACGTGTACACATAATGGAGTATTCGCTTATTTAGGCTTAGTAGCGTTTGAGTTCGCCCTGATTGTACAAACTGCTATCGTTTTGTTTTATCTGGTCAACTAGACGAGCATAAACACTACGGTGCCTGGTGCTCTCTAAATCGTGCTTCGCCCTATGAAAGTCTTTGAGCTTGTTACGCTGCAACACGCCGTTTGTAATCCTCATAACCTGTAATTAATTCAAATAGGTGTGGTATCAGTAGTAGACTAACGAGTTAAGTGAGAACACAGGTCAGTATTATCCCTGCGTTCTCCGTCAGCCGATGGCTTCCACCGTCAATGTTGGCTGGTCACTGAGTGAGCGGCAATGTCGGACTGCCTGCATAATGGATGCCATATTAACACAACCGGACTGTTAGTTGTAGTCAAAGGGATTTTTATGATACTGGCTAGATACCAAGCTCAAACTATATCCTTACGGCTTTAAAACCCTTTTATGAATTCAAATAGACAGGTCATCTCTCTGTGTTAAATGGAAACTTTTAAGTGTATTAATCTGTAGGAAAAAATCTCAGTTATCTGTAGCTCAATATGCAATGGTACTTGGCGTTCGAACGTTATCAGCTGGTCGTTTGTAGTGAGAAATAGCTGACAAGTTGTTATTTCTCATTGTTTTGTAATAATATACCACAACGAGATAAACCGTGCATAAGTTTCGAGATAACCGCATTTTGAAAGGAACAACATTTCTTGAAGTAGCCCTGTTTTTGGGCTTACACTCAAATTTATTTATCTGTTGATGATCAGTATCATTTTTGTACAAAACGGGAAAGGAGCACAGTGAGAGGCTATCATCCAAAACGCCTATCATCTTCCTTCATTCGGATTATTTCACGGTAAATCCGTCACACAACTTTCTAACTGTCAAAAGAAATGACTTTTCCTTCAAAAGACCAAGCAAAAGATTGGTAAACGGTAGGCCGTTAAGTGTTTCGACAAGGTTGAGTGAAATAATGGCACCATTTCTTGCTTAAAATAGAGTCATACACACTGAGTGAACGCGACATCTTCAAGATGACATGCTAACGGAAAGTGACAGCATTGTCAAGCCACTAGATGCACCGATTTAGAGTAAATCAGCCACTGCAGGAGGTCGACACCATTAGTCCTGGTTGTTAGCCACGGTTTAAAGTATCAAGAAGACATCAGTCAAACGTGATTATCTACTGTGTGCATTTCAAATGAATTATAATCTTGTAGCGAATCTATAGATGAAACTTGTTACGGTACTTAAGATAGAAGAAATCTCTGAGGAGTCCTGTTTTTATATGAAACTTCTGATATGCACAGGCAACCTTGATATGGCTATAAGTTTATCCAGTATGCCAGATAAACTCCCACCAAGTCGCCCCACTAAATACCTACTACTTGTGACGATCGGGGGGTTGTTATATACCAGTTTTCATCTAGAGAGGAAGCTGCGAATATGCGTGTGGTTGAATGAAAAGTCCACTCTACTTCTTTCAGTGGTCGAAACCACTCAAACACCTGTGTACAAGGCACGAGAACCTGGTATGTTGGAAAGATCCCTACGAAAAAAATAGTCACGTCAACCGACAAGAGTGTACATGCGTTATCTGGTCTCACCTGTACGGATTGATAAGTTAGCGTGAGATAAGTCATCTTTGGCCAACAAGGACGTAGTTAATGAATGCAGGTCCGCAGTATCATGAAATACATCAATCGTACTCGAAAAAAGCAACACTGGCCTTTAAGCAAGTGGAGCTAAACCTTCAGGAGGTCGTATAAAAGTGCTATCTATAATTCCCTGAGGTAGGTAAACAACAACGAGGCAGGCTAACCTTGACTTTGACCTGAAGAACAACTCAGAGTCCACCAATTAAAGTTCTTTCAAACAAAGAAATCTTCAGATTAGGACAACTTTTGAGTTGAACACCTTTACAAATACTGTACAGTTGGTGTTAAAAGAAGGGTCCTAACAGGAAAGTTATACTTTACTACCTAAGAACACACTGAAGATCCCACAAAATACACAAAGAATCAGATCCCATAGTCCTTTCGGTGCCAGTATGAAGCACAGCGACAAAAAATTCAACTTGGATACTTGTGTTTGGGTTGCATTGATATGGTCTTGGAAGGGATGAGTTGGTCTTGGCAAAAACTCCAGTCAGGGGCGAGTATGATGCTGTGTAGTCTGGCTTTAATACCGGGTGTTGCTATTTCCTCACGATGAGCCGAATCAACATTTATGTAGTAAACATGTTATTTTTATCGTATAACATGCCACAGTGGCATGGCATGTTACTCGCCCGGCAGTAAGATATCTTAATACGTATGCTTCACAAAATGTCACCCTATGCTCCAAGATTGCAAGTGTTCTGAGGCGTTCTCACTCAAAAAGTTGGAGTCATAGAGAACTTTTTGACGAGCATGGCATGCTTTGAGTCCGTATGACTAGCATCCAATTTTGAGGAATACCTCGAAATACGTGCTTGGATTTCGAAGTACATTTGGATTATTGCACCACACTAGCTCCAGTTATGTCATGTCATTCGGGCTAATCTAATTCTCAGTTGGCACAAACTAAATAGGTGCCAGACAAATTGTTACTCATATGATGTGTACGGATCGCAATTATGAGCTAATCATAGACAAGGGAGTCCGAAAATATTAGATAACTTGTATTCGGGTCACGGAGTTTTCATCAGAAAGTTTGTAAGTGTTCAACTGATAGACTGGAACTTAGCGTTAGGGTATAAGCAAAGAACAGTGAGCAGATCAAATACGAAAGCTGACCATGAATAAACAGAAGTGATGATTGGTCTACTGAAAGACTGCAGTTTTGAAGAGTAAAAAACGAAGAGATCGGTAATTACCCTTCAAAAGAATGCGCAGGTGGTATGTACGAAGCAGTTCCAATGCCTTGGTTCTGGTAAGGGATCTCTCGTAAGGTTACAATGAGTTTTCTTTACCTGTAAGTTTTTGGCTTGAAAAACGGGATGTTCACTTTTTAAACTGTAACCTTTCCACCCGTGACAAACAATGAGGTAGTTCTTGAATTATTGAAAGCGAACATAACTTCAAGGATTTGTTCGCTCTCCATCTGAATTTCTTGGACTTGCGAGTATTACGGATTTGACGACACTTTCAGTAAAAAGATTTGAGTAATATTTCACAGTAAATGTGGAGTACATTTCTCACTAGTTTTTTGAAAATGCATTAAAACTGCAATGAACTATTTTACTGCAACTGGCTTTGACCAAGAAGGCAACTGGCATTTAACACGCTGAACTATGGAAGGCCAACGTTTACTCTTGGTAATTCTTCACACAAACATATCCATAGATGTTGTTTCAGGTTGCTTTTTGAAAGCTGCTTTTAAAAAAGGTTATTATGGAAAGTATTCTTGAACAGCCTGTATTTTGTTTCATCTCACATGAAATATCGATTACTACAATAATACTGTTTCCCATCCTCGAGCTTGGTTGGGTCTCAAGGCAGTGTCTTCGTATATACCATACAATAATTAATGGTTTTTGTATGCAACTATTACGTCAATCCAATCTGTTGTATGACCGATTTCTGGTATACCACCGGCTGGACAAGTTGGCCTAATTTTGTGGCGTTACTATCAAGCAGTTCATCGGCTTTTTTAACTGTTTTCAATCAAACTAAGCTGCAACCGTAAACATTTCAACAGAAATCCTCTTAACGAAAACTTCTGGATATATGCGTTCATTCTCATAGACTGTAACATTTACTAAGACGTTGAGAAACTTGAAAAATTCCATAGTATTTAGTTACTGTCATAAAGCTTACCTTTTTTCAACGGTGGAACCTTTCCTTCATATTGTCATGTAACAGGTTTGAGGGAGCCGAAGATGTATTGTGTGGACCCACACTCGGCGACTTTGTAACTCACAGAGCTGACTGGCGCAAGAGTATCAGGCATGAGCCCATTAAATGCAGGGACGTGAACGTCATCACAGATATCCATCTAACATCAATATCGATGTTCCCCATATACTGTCCGCACAAACTCAAAGTTCTATAGCATATATGGTATTTCAACCATACGACATTCCGCTGACGGTTATCAACTCTTAGACGGCGATGTATGGGGGCTAATTTGATTACACAACGTCTCTATTGGAAACAATATTGATGTGAAATCATACCATGAGACAACTATACACAGGATAAGACACAGATAAGATGCATGCATTCGTGTGCCGAAATCCACCAGATGCATACCAATTTTAAATACCATACGTGTGACTCAACCAAAAAACTACCCATCTCACTACCAAGGAGCACCGACTTAATAAATGGGTAGTCTAGGTGGGTATGGAAGTAAAGTTTGTTTGATAACCACCAATCAAAGTTGAACCAATAGAGAGAGAAGAACAATTATTGAGAGTTTCGTCTTCAGCACAGATTTACTGTAGTCACGCTTGCTTATTCTCTGAAGAAAGCAAACTCAACATACAACACACATGTGTCTCAGCTTTTCACCCTGAAAGAACATCAGTACAAATTATCCTGCTTCGTTTTCCGTTCCTTCATCTCGTTTTCTCTTTGATATCCAAATGCCAGACTTATATTTTGAGGCAAATTGTATATCGCCTTCTAAATAAAGTTACTGCTGCAATGGATCGATGAATACATCATTATGACGTGAAAAATTCGTACGCTTTATTTAAGCAAATGAATACAGTTTTTCCAAGTTATGCGCATGCATATATATATATATATATATATATATATAAAAGGTACTCCTTATCATCTGCGTAACATTGTGGTCCATCAGTCTGGTTTAAAACTGAGCTGACATTCATTAATCAATTTAACTGCAACGATTTCATTTCTGTATTCATTCTAATGTATTCATGACTTTCCGAGTAAATTTAGAAAACACTAAAATCGTCATGTAGGATGTTTACATCCTCCGATGATCAATTGCTCTCCAGTTGTTCATTTGAAAAATGCGAGAACTGTTAATCCTGCCCTGCCTTATATACCATCATTGCTTCCTTACAGTTAATTACACTCTGGATTCCTTGTCGCTGATTTTGATTACTCAATTATACTCACTCTAAACGTCTGACAGTTGACGCCTATACATCCATCTGTTTGTATTTGCAGTCGTGTACGCGATAGGTAAGAGGGAGCAAAACCATGCTTAAGCGTGCATCTCATTAAATGTTCCTCATGTTTCTCACACGTTTCCATTCTGTGAAAATATGTAGCCTAAACTTGATCACGACTCAGTCGTTAATTCCACACCAATGAATTTAGCACATCTAAATTTACTCCGAATTTGTAAATGATTCGCCTGCTCTCGACAACATTCTGAGGCGGTATGTAAGTGAATTTGTAGATCGTCTCTCTGTTACATTCAAGTGTTTCAAATCATACGAATTTTTCTGCGCCCCTTTTATTCAACACTAATCAAGAAGATGAATTGCGTTAACATTACCTACAAAGCTTATCACGTAAGTGCACATCAGAGAGCGCATTTCAGCTTTAAAGTGTTATGTATCGTTTATTTTTCAAATTTCGATTTATTGCATACAACACAAATGGGGCATGGTCAGATAATGTTCTGTTCACGTTTGTATATTTTCGAGTTCCACCCTTTTGGTTGAGTGATATGACAGTGACGTTTGCGAGCTAATCGACCACATGCATTTTCCATTCTGAACGTTGGAAGTAAGTGAGTGAGAACCAATCAACCAATCTTCAAAATCAAGGGTTGATCCGATATTCTGAAACAGCATGTGAACTGTGGAAGTTAACAGGATAGGTCAGTCTACTACACACTTGCATTAACGTTCCAAATTTGTTTGTACTTGCCAGTTAAATGCAGATATGGCATGACTTGGACCTCACTCATATTTGTTCACATCTTTATCACACATATGGACTTTTCAGCCTACATTTTTAGAGCACTACAATCGTGTTAACAGTCACTCAAAACACCAGTAATGTGGTGATCGTACCTGTGAAGCTACCACGGCGACTACTGCACACGGTTTATAAAACCGGTTTGTCACACCGTGTCATTTATCTGCGACTGAGGTCAAAATACCCCAGTTTGGTTTATTACACTATCACTCGTAAACTTGGTGAGACGTCGCTTTGATTACTACCACGTAGTCTCCGAATTCGTTTTCCGTAAACCAACCACTAGGTACAGCTGATTAAAGAATTTGTGAGCCAGGGCTTAAATTTGGCTAGGGATATGAGTAGGCACCGCTAACTGGTTCAAGACTTAACAGGCTTTGTGTGTAGCCCAGTTCTCAAAAGCGGCTGCCGAAAGGTTTGACTGAGTATGAAAACTAATGAAGCTCAAGCTGTGTTCAACATATCTCACTCAGTACGCATAGCTGACCATCGCTCGCGGTCTTTTTATTCACGTGGAAATTCCAGTCAATCTCTTCAGAAAAGAAGTGAGCGAATAGAATTTCATTATTGTTAAGGCCCAGCAACAGTGCATATTCTTGTTGTGGCCGAGATTTGTGTCCGTCCAACCATTTTCGAGGCATCTATGTTGTCCACTGCGTTTTTGCTCTCCTCATACTTACGTGGTCGAATGTAACCATGTTTGTTTGTGAGTGCTGACGAGATTGGTTAGGTCTCACCACAAGAGGTGCTTTTATCGCCAGCTGATTCCAATCGATAACCAGCAATTAGAAATAAATCTGGTTGGAAAATCCGAGTTGTTCGCTTTGTCTTCAAAGCTGGAACCAGCCAGCTCCCGACTACTCAACAGCTTTTAATATCCAGTTTACTTAATGTAGTGCCTCCACTCGGTTTCATATGTTTATCTCTCTGCATAAAACACAATCCTCTTTTGTCATGATTTACACACGTAAAGAACAACGTTTGATATAAGTGAATTTGAACGCGGAAAAACAAGAACGGAGCGAACCTTTCAAACGATATACAGTACACTGACACATCCGTCATATCGACAGACAGAGAACAACGAAAGAACAACGAGACATACCTGATGACAGGTGAGACTTTATTATGGGTGGGTCTAAAAAATTTTGATATTGAGTGACCATCCTGTGTGTGATGATACAAGAGAAGAGTGAACGTCTCAAGTGAGCGTTTCGAAGTGAGGAGACCTTAAGGAATTTTCCGGCCACCAAGCAGCTTCTCCATCTTAATCGTAGGTTTACTACACAGAGTATACCTGAGACAGACTGAGGTCACGTGCAGAGCTTCACTTCAGAGAGGGTAAGACGCTGTTGTCTTTCTACTCAGACCGACCACCAGATACTGAACCGAGAGTAGTCGAGGAAAGTATTGTAGTTTGTCTGAAGAGGTATGTATGCGTTTGGTGTTTCCCATGGTTATTTTCTTCTATGGGTAGAAACAAACTGTCCACCGAAATCAGATGTAGTACGTGACAGACATCAAGAATGCGACCACATTAATGGTTAAAATAGACAGTCCAGTGAAAGACGGAGCTAAGCAGTTTAATACAAATGCACCTGCAGAGATTACTATGGAAGCCACGTAGTTTGCGAACGAGGATGGATAGAAGACGGTCACATCCTGTAGAACGCACAAACAAATTGGTCGGTAGGCATGATACATGATAGCTAAAACTTATCACACTAATCTGAGTGATGCACCGTACGCACACAACGTTACTAGTTTACGGCTGAATTTTGGACTCTGTGAAGTAGCATATATTTATGGCTGCGGGTAAGTGCACCTAAGAAGTATGATAAACAACAATGAATGTGCAGTTACAAACAAGTAACACGTGAATTGTGTCATGACAACCAATGATGATTCAGAGAACAGAATGACCATCAACAGTCCGTTCGCACACCAGTGGCATTCTAACGGTCTTCCTTCTGGAGAATATAAAGGGGTGAATTGTTTAAAACAATACTGAGAAGCTTTGTGACTAGACATTGTATTGTGCTCACAACTACACAAGATGTTGTTGCATCCAGGCGCCTCTGCGTGAATTCATCGGCTGATCAGATGGTCAGAGTTCAATCAGTGTAGGATGTTCTTTTAGCCGATAAGGTCGCTCCGGTCAACTTTGTGCACGTGGCTTAGATGTCCTAACGACCGCTGGTTCATTCACAATATGCCAGACAACAACAAATAACCCTACGAGATCTTCTGGCGAAGAAAGCTAAGATGGACCGAGAGGACCAGTTCTAGGTATGACAATCTGGATAAGCCGTTGAGCACAGAATGATTCATCGTTCAACCAATACTCAGTTGGAACTAATTACTCTCACTTGAATGCCTTTATTTGAATGATAAACCAAACGGAGACACTTTGTTACAACACAATTCATGGTGCTATTAACCATAAATCCAAAAGAATCGTCGTGAGATACAAATCATTGCCCTAAAGCAACGAGTGATGAATTTTACTCGTGATAAGTTGCCATAAAGTAGATTAGCTGTTCTATAATCCTGCCACGTGCAACCTAATGGTGTGATCGGTTGCGTGGAGAAAGCAGCATAAGCCGAGTAATGAATCTTTGAGAAGTGGTTGTAATCGGTATGTTAGAACCTGGATATCAGCATTATTCATCTAAATTATTATATTAGACGAAAGACAATATTGCTACTTATTGGGAGGCGGCATCAAAACCCAGGGATTTCAAAATCAATTTTAGCAGAATTCGAAACAAATAACTGAGTTTTTTTTGGAACAGAAAACTAAGTTGTCACCATTCGGACAGCACAAGTTACTCACGTGACACATTCAAGTCCAGCCGATCATTGTGATGCCGTGAAGTTCCGCACGTCACCCACGATACAGAAACCACCGGCAAACAAATTTTGTTAACGTTCGATGATTGTCTTTCTACATTAAGATCAATGACAGGTGTTTATTCGAAAAAATATAGTTATAAAGTTTTATATGTTTCGGTAGACGAACTGAAGTTAAAGTTCTGTCATTGCCTAGCAATGGTTCATTCAGTTTTGCAGCTGGCGTAGATTATTGTTTACTTCTAAACCAATAATGCAGTATGTCTGACCACGTAGGTTTCTGATTGCGTATTGGGTTATCATCATTGACATCACAAATGTATTTTAGGAATCTTCAACTTTATCCTATTGGTAACGCAATTCAAACGGGCACTTTGTCTCTGCCTGGTTCTCGTTTACATTTAATCACGGAGTAATGAAAACTGCTCCCAATTCATGTCAACAAATATCCTTATCTTAGTTTAATATTCTACTCAAATTAATGTGACTGATCGTTTCAAGGGCAAGAGATTAAGTGTTTGAAGGATGCGGTGTGAATTATCCGGGTCTCGTCACTAAAGTTGGTGTAGTTCACGGACTTACCATGTTAATTCTATTACAAATACAGAATTACAACACTATTCGTTTATGGAGGACTCCTCATTCGAGATCAATAGACGTAATAGGTTGTAAATAACTACGGAAGAAACACCGCATGATTTACCTTAATTGATAGTTCATCCTAACAGAGCTAACCACAGTCGGAGTTGAGATCGTTTGGTTTTACGCAGACCGCGAACAATACACTGTGGACTGTGTAGTCATAAATATTGGAGGTTGGTTCCGTATTGGATACCAGGGAAGCAATATAAAATGTGAACTCAATACTAGTTTGAAAGGTGAGACTCAAGGTGACCTCTGAAACGTTTCTTTGGAATAGACTTGATTAAAGATGTCCGGAACCTCAGTTTTTACTAGGGATCCAAAAAAATTCCGTAGCATACTTCTAGGCACATATAATCGTGAACTTTATCCATTGAACACAGTCACTCTTTTCATCTGAAGGCGGGGAACAAAAGCGTACACATATAACAAGGTGGACACGCACATCCTAATTTAAACGAAGCTGCCCAACACAGTATTGAAAAACCTGTACTCGATTCACGTGACACAGTGAATGAGGTGCATCGTTTCAGCCGGAAGAGCTTAAATGAATCATAGTAACTAGCTGATATTATTAGATTGACGGTCTGAAATCATTGATAGCATTCAGTAGTGCAGTGCACTTTGAAGCCATTGTGATGATGCTGGCTATGGGCTTTGTGTAATCAGCGTGAGCGACGTGATACATCAGGCATCCAGCTCATTGTTTGATATGTGAGGATGTTTTATGACGTAATTCTGTCCCCCATCCTGTTGGTTTCAGTACCTGAACACTCACGGACGGATCTGTGTGTATATTCTGACTTTGCCTTGATTGGCATGGCATGTTTGGCCACATACGGTAGAATCCGATTGGTGGTGTAACTGACTATGCGTAGGGTTACATAATACGTTCACTCCAATGCACAACTAAGCTCGCTTATGAACGTGCTGCCACCGTTGGAAGGCAATGCAAGGAAGCCATTAACTCTTATGTACTGTACAGTGCATTACCTGTGGAAAGGGAGTTCGATTACTTGTTCATAAGGCTGACAAGTTAGTCGGCATGTTTGGTTTTGTTCAACGATAATCCGGAGCAAAAAAGGCGTTGAGTGTCTCAGTCAAAGATCACTTTCGACCCCCTTATGAATAATACTGAAATGCTCCAGTGATCTCTCAACCAGCATTAGATGGTATATATATTCTATTAAATGTCACTGAGACTTTCATGATAACAGTAACGTTTACGTCAGTTCAAAGAAACGTTTGTAAAAGGTTTTGTCTATGGCTACCCGGTGCTGGTCGGGTTAGCTATCAAAAAGAGTGATCTCAGTGAAAGTATCAGATGGAGTTCATCCCACGGAGATTGTATGGAGAATGCTGCGGACAGCAAGCTATTTTTATCGCAAGAGAATAATTCCACTGGGACGTCCGGTAACAAAAGTTCCGGCTCCTTCACAGGGATTTCCAGGAAGTGCACACATTTGCCCGTTCGCTAATTAACTACGTTGGAGGAATTGAGTAAATGCATCACCGTCCAGAAATGTAAACAATGATGTCTAGGTGGTGGTTGTAATTCCGTCTTTCCTAATAAAAAACGTGGGCTACAAAAGGGACCATCTGACACTGGGCGCTCTATTCACCTAGCGGTGTGATAATCTCTACACGTGTATGAACATACGTGTACAAGTTTGGTAAATGGTTTAATGGTATGGTGAAGGACTTGGTTGGAACTGAAATTTATGAAGTACTATAACGAGTATAAATCCATGGCTACCTGTTCTTGTCACCCTAAACACACTCCATGTTAATCTACTAACGGCAAACTGACTACAGTTTCATAGAGTGACGTAGACGCTATTTTCAATGACTTCCTTACTATATGTCCTTTAGTGAATCTAACTTGACGAATTAATGAACGACTGAACGAATGATCAATGAACCATGTGCCGAACGGCACAGTTCTGGTTATATCGGTTCTTCAATCAATCGGTTAATCATCTAACCGACTGTGGATCGAAAGATTACAGTTCCTGGCGCCAAGTTATAGCAAGATCTAGGAGTGAGGTGAAAAGTGCACCGTAATTCTACCACCTGAATCCGAATCTTAATCATCTGTATGCTTCCTCGCTCAGGGTTTACAACGGCACCACAATGCAGGTGGGATAAAAACGACGTTTTGAACCATTGTTTCATAGGCATCTGATAACGTGCAAAATCGTTGACAACTACCCGACAACGTACCGATAAGAAAAGAAGCGAGTTTGACAGAAGGGCAGTCGCATACAACCGATCTTTACAGATAACATGCAGACCAGGTTCCGTGACAATTTATGCATTCATCGATCAACTGCTCTAATATCCTCATAATAAGAACCCGATGGTGATATTGTCAAGACTGTCCTCAAATTTCTCATCGCTGACGTAAGTGAAGTTCACCTTTACAGATGAGCATTCCAGCTACCAACATTCACTTGCTCATCGGTTATGACTAGGCTGAGTCAGTTTCATCGAGTGAGTTTTATGAACGGCCATACATCATCATCTCAAAGCTGGATAGAAGAATCACACCGGTCATCCGTCACGCAGATCAAACATCTCTTTGTTTGAGGGAACGTAGGTCTCTTGAATACAGAGTGAACGATGAAAACAAATGTAAGAAGCAAAATTGCTGCATGATAAACAAATTTATCCAACTGAGCGAATTGTAATAGCGTCAGCTCTCGTAAAGATTAACTCTCTTTTGAGTTGGTCATGTGGTTTATCTTAGATCCACTAGAGTTCATAGACCAATGCTGTCATTAAGAGCAGCATCTACGGTTTTGTACAAGATATGTGGTCAAAATCTAGCGAGTACGGGTATGTGGTGAATGGCGTCAATCACGAAACCAGTCGTGTGCTCCCTACGGATTTTGGCCAGTAAGTCCTTGATCAGCACGTTCAGCAAATGAACCCATCATTATGAACAAACAGATCGTAAGCTAAAGCATCAATTTATACATGGCCTCTTTAACTTCAAGTTAACCATGAAAGCAAGTTGAAGCATGTTCTGACCACAAAAACAACAACGGAAACAAAACTCTAAAACGATGAGTCCGTGAGTCTGCAAACTACGAGGTGAGAACATATGTTATTGCTGAAACCTCCTTTATCAACGCAAGAGCTGAGCAATGTATGGATTTTTTAAGGTTTTAGTGAACGGGTTTGTTTGCTCTTGTGATAGATGTAGCCGCATGGTATATATGTTGTGTGAGCTATTAGTTCGCACCTAATCACTCCAACGGTATTTAAGTCATATTGTTCAAGAGGCAAGTGCCAAAGGTTGGACCTCGGCTACACACTGAGATAGAAATGTGGAATTCAGAGGGCCAACTAACATTCCGCGTGGCATATTAGGCAGCTGAATTGAACAAATTGTGCAGACAAATCACACAATATATAAACCATGGGGGAAATAAACTCAGGGTTTTGAAATTTGCCGCGCAACTCGCCTATCCACTTGTTCGAATCGAGTGAAAATAGCTGATTTCTTGAAGAACGGTTGGCGTGGAAATCCTTCTTGGCAGCGAGTTCACAGAATCAGAACCTCCCTGAGCATGTGCTGGACCAATTAATTAGTAACACTAAGCTGCTGGACTATCAGTCAACATATAAAGTTTGTACAACTCTCTGAAAACTACATGAGAAAAAACACTGATCCATTTGATTCACAATCAACTGAAAATATACAGCGAGCATTCGTTTATTCATTCATCATGCCTGATAAACAAACAAGGTGTTCAACACAGAGTGAACGAGCAGGCTCCGACAACTTCACAAATGTTTCTTTCTGACGATGTGCATGCCGTTTTGCGATCGCCCAAATTTTTTTCCTAACTGTATATTGCAAGTGAACGGTTGTCATGTGAACAAGTACGGAGACTTCAAGTTGTTCATAGTTGTGCATGTGGAATTATGACCATCGTGTCTGTCATTTACGCAACGGTCAAGTTTCTCAAATTTGCCCAAAATGGTTTATTAAAAAGAGACGACAAATATCCGCGGATGAAGAAAATTACGAACGAAGAGTGTCAACATGCTTTCACATATACTTGAGTAAGACAGCTGGTGTGCGTGTGTTTCAGGATTCTATCGCTTTGACTTTTACGCCTCAAATGACTGCTGACATTCACGTAAACTTTTACATGGTAGGTTGTAATGAAACATCTGAACAGTTCGAATCAGTTAAGTCATTACAAGCACTCATCTCTGAGCTGTTTGGCCTGATCTTTATCTCTGATCCTAGATTTGTCACCTACGCCTGTACAAGAGTTTTTATCACAAGGTCGTTTAGATAAGCTGAAAGGAACTCCTGATAAAAATATTGTTCGTAAACTGGTACGCCAAGAACACAAACCTGCCGATAACATGTGGTAATTTCCTGGGTCCAAAATCACGTTTCATCGAGCGACAGAGCATTGTTCCACTTACATAATCCCAGAGTACACAAACAATTTTAGAATTACTTACACCTCGACACAGAACTGCCTGCCAAGCATTTATTTGAGTAGTGCACTTTTACAGCGAACTACAAGTTTTTTACCAGCTCTTGGAGCTATATTCCTGATGGTGGCAAGTGAGTGGAATAACGTTCTCAGCATCTTTGAGGGTGACCCTATCATGATGGATCTCTTAGAGTGTTCCACGTCAACTTTTCACAGTAGCGTGTGATTCGACTGATCAGCATGCATGGGATTACATTGTGTGTAGAGTTTGGTGGTACAATGCGACACTGCACTTGTGTGGACGCCAGTTATGAGTAAAAATGTGTATAGTATCCTAGTTCGTCTTCACTGCTGATGACGAGTCAGTCGTGAACGGATTTCAAATAAGGACAGCACAATTGATGTGTGTAAGACCCAACTCCAGTTTTACTGGCTGTGAGGAATGAGAAGTCCGGGGTTGGTAACAAATTCACTAACATGTTACACATACACATATTTGTGACGAAGACATCTCACCATATGATCAGAAAATAGTGTAATTTGTACTATCCGGTTACCTAGTGTAACCCATGTTGAATTACTCATTCATGTTCTTCAGTTAACCTCAGCACAAAGTCTCTGGCAACGGAAAACAGGAAAAGAACAAACTGTTATTTAAAAAAATGCTAGTTTGAGGACCCACTCAAGGGAAAGCCAGCGCGTCAGATAGAACGCATCTAAAAGATTTGTTAACATTGTATATGAATACTGGCAGCTTCAATTGTAAATGTATTATGGGCATAGGTATTGACGATTGTCGGTGGCAATGTTTTCTTGTCTAAGCCTGAAATTTGGTCCCAACTTCTTTGGAAAAAACAGTAAATTTGAATTTCATGCAAGTTACAGTTCATCAACAGAGCATAACCGTGCAAAGGGCTGGCGACGAATTTGAACCATGTTCAACTGAAGCTACCGTGTGACCACTACAAACTTCATGTCAGGTGCGACCGAGTTATGATTGCCGATTGCACAGCCACAATCACTTGCAAAGAATGGCCCGGTTGTCCGACGATTCGAAAATATGTTCCACAAACTATATTGTTAACGTTAATCCGAAACCTAATCATAGGCACTTTTAAGCTGTTAAAATGTCCATTTTCATTAAGGATAATAGCCTACATCGGTGAATGAACAACATGATAGGTTGTCGACGTAAACAATTAACACGAATCCGAAAACTCCAATCACGTTGAGTAATGCATCTTGGGCCACTAGTGGTCGGTAACGAAGGCCTTGTCTATCTGATCGAAAATTAGCTAAGGGTAGGCAATGATGAAGCCAATCAAGTATGTAAGATAATTCTTTGAATGTCATTTACATAAAATCACACAGTGCAACCGGCTCAGGTGGAACTATTCTAATTGTATCATCTAAAGCGGTCTGACTGACCTGCACAGTCCCGTTGACTGGTAGGTGTAATATCGAAGATCAGTCAAGCTATCACAAATGTAACGAATAATAGTCTAGTATTTCTGGCACAAATTAAATGGTTCTGACTGCAACTATATACTTGTAGTGCTCTGTAGAATTGACCGCTGTGAAGATTAATTATTAAAACCACATTTTCCTGTTTATCTTGGTCCACAAGTCAAAGAAAGATGTATTTGGAGTATTCCATCCATTGAAGTTTACACTATTTTTACACCATTCTGGACAGTTCGTTTAATTTTTCTCGCGGAAGTTCTCCACAGAGCTGGTTTAGACATTGTCAGACATATGACATGATTAGAATAGAGCCTTTGTTCGTAGTGACATCGAAACCACGTCGCGAAACGAACGGTGGGTGCACATTCGTGTCCGACTGCTTGTAACACTTACGTCGTGTGTCCTCGACCGTGGCTGATTTGTTGAACACGAGAAAGTATAAAACGAACACGAGCACAAACTAAGTCTATTCCTTTTCAAACGACCGTGTTTATAATCGACCATAGTAGGACGTGTGGCTGTTTCTGTTCAATGAATCAGTTAAACGTTTGGTTCTCCCGAACGTAGTTTCGAGGTGCCTCCATCAACCGAATTGATTTAACTGAGTTCTTTATATTAGGTGATGATAACTAGCCACCCTGACAAACGCTCTGTGATTGAAAACTCACTTTCCCCTCAATCCGACTTGGAAATCCAGGACTTCTACACATCCTATTGTTCAGAACCCTTTGTTTCGTTTTTACGATCGCTAATTCCTGAATCCACACACTACACCTACTTTCACAAACCGCTAATTAGAACAGGCTGAGTAATACGCATGCAGGCTTAGATTACTGCATATTAACTAGTAGGAATAGCCTACATCCCCAATATCATAATCCAAACAGAAGGCACGAATTAAGAATGCACACACTTGATCGCCTACAGCGTTCAGCTTAACTGACATTCTGTCAATTAGGCATGAAATACTTCACCAAAAACAAGACCAGACATTTGGGTCGTAAGAGCACTTTGCAGCAGACATCTGTGACCACCCGTTCTCGCATGCACAGTCTACCATAAAGATGACGTGGAGTATATCTTTATTCGTCTTTTTCAGCATGTCCGAGCCTACAAGCTCTACACTAAGTAGGATGCTTCGGTTTTCAGTCTGTTCTTCCATCTTTGTGCCTATCTGTCAGATGAGAAACCACAAGAGGCATCTGGATAGAGCCACCATGCTACGTCAGTATATTCCCCATCCACTTAAATACGTAAAACATTTGCCAGGTTGGTTGAAATCAAAATCAAATTCGGTCAGTTTAATCACATTAGGTTCAGCTGAATAGGGTCTTCTCTCTTGACGGTTGCTTTTATCTCGAAAAACTCTACTTGGATGTTTTAAACTGTCATGTCTCTTTAAAATTGTGCTGTCTTTTCAACTTCGGTTATTTCCTGCAAGTGACAGTCCAACGGCTAGCAAAACTGATTGAGTTTTCTAAGCATCGCCACTGCTAAGGGTCAGAAATGCACAACTCCAGACTTTCTGTGACCTTGTTGAACGTTAGCTATGCAAGACCCACAGGTTGCTACCGTATGCCGTTTGAATGATAGTGTGTGTAAATGATGGCTTGACCATCCCAGTCTGACTTAATTTTGAAGTAAGTCTCAACCATCTATCGTTTACTTTCAACAAAGGTGATATTTCTTCATGTAGATTTTTATGGCCCTCTGTGAATGAAGTTCCAGACAAGGATAATGTGTGATCACTCACACCGTACTCAGCAAGCCTATCCCTCAAACTTTCGAAGTGAAGTTCAACATCCAGTGCATACCGAAAGGAACGATCCTTGGGTCCAGAGCGGCCCGTCCAGGTATCCAGCTGCACAGTTTATCTGAGAGAGTGAACCCCGGGTAATGAACAATTTACAACCTAGACGATTTCGACAATACAGTAATTGCAGATTACTGGTTAGTGAAAATTCCTGCTTCAACTTATTTTCTCGCAATTATTACTTCTTAAAGTTTCCGTTTTCGAAATTCAAGAAGTCTCAACTGTGCGATGTACTGTTGTTAAAGGTTGATGTCTGCTAAAGCCTTAGTGAGTGCGTAGTTTAGAAAGGAATTAGATTAATGGATCTGTTTGGCTAAGCACCACGATTTCATGCGTTTTGCCGCCGCGGAGCATAGCAATCAAACGGTATGAGCGTTAGTTATTTTTCGATCAGAGAGTTTGTTACTGACTAGTGTCGGATCAAGTTTCTTTCATCTTTGTTGTAGTGTAAACTGACGTGTAACCTGTATCCCACTTTCGAACAGGCGAATCATTGATCGTGATAAGTCCAGCGAATCATCAGTAATCCAGTCGACCTCAAGTTTCTTGCTTAAAAAATCAAAATACAGGTAAGGCGGTGTGTTTTGAGAACATAAACACGAAACGGTAGAAAGCCTCAGTTGTTTAACGCTTATTCCTAATCTATGCGAATAACTTGCTAAATCTGTATCTACTGCGATTGGGCTGGTGTAACGGGATAATGAATGGTGAATTGTCAGCTGATATCAGCTATGGCTGTGCCCAGTTGACCGTAGACCACAACGAAAATCACACAGAGCTGTGTACCAAGGTTCAGTTAGACTGGATAATCGGTAAAAGATAGATGCCAGTGCTGGCACCGATTTTGTGAATAAATTGCCCGTTCAGCATGAGAGGATTTTGTAGTGACCATCCGGGCTTATCATGATCTGCCATTTCGTGTCGTTTTTAGGCCAGCGTCATGGCGAAAGTTCAAATGGCTCAACATATCGTTAGAAGAATTGTTCTCTTATTGAATAGATATAAATCCAAAGTTAACTGTCCAAACTTCCTGCATGCAGTCTGAATATCTCACAACAGGACTGGGTCTAAATCACAGCACACGTTGCTGTTAGACTGATTAACGTCACAGTTATTACGCAACTAATTCTCTTAAAATTGAGAACTGTAACGAATGAACTATGACATCGGTTTCACACACAACTCACCTCGATAAGTGAATCGCGTAGCTGTTTTTACTAGGTTGATAAACATTTGGCTAGAAAAATCGCCTCCCACTCCATACCATACACGAAAACAATAATCTTAGTTGTGAAAGTTCAGAGTAAATTTCGATAGCATATTATGTTATATTGTAGTATCGTTTTGTATCTATATTACTTGTCACACAGAACTTAAGACAAAAAACCTAGAGAAACCAGGGTGAAACTGCAGTGTAAATCCTGTATACATGCTGATGTGACAGTGTTCGAAGGAACGACAAACACGCCTTAAAGGTTAATGTCTTGTGTATAAGCCGATGTGTTTACCATAAATGTTATGCAGTCAATCTTCACCCTATCCACTTGACCGTAGTGAACAGTTTTGTGTGACCGGAAATAGTTTCGATTTACCATTCTTTCTGTAAATGCATAAAAAGGGTTCATCAAGGTTTTGTATAGTGGGGCCACACTTAGTTATGGTATGCACTGATATGGGAGGCAGATCGTTTTCGGTTGGGGGAAAATCGACGATCATGTATGATAACGTGAATAAATGCCATAATAAATAGCCCGTGCCGTTTTTGGACATACCGCAGGGACCAGAACAGTAAACTGATAACATATTGGAACCTGACCTAGAAAATGCCCTGAACGATTTATCTATTTCCCTAAACCGTAAGTAACGGCGCCGATAGTAACACCATCAGAACCGGAGTAATCGACAGCAACGAATCGCTCAGAATGATAGATGCTCGTGTATATTCTAAGGCACCTCGTCTGTCAGTCTGATGATGAATTTCACAGTAGTTCATAAGTTACATTAATTTCACATAAATTCTTGGAGGGAGCTCAGATTTCGTCTAAAACAAGATGATACACAGTATCATGCCATATTCAATTTGTGAATAAACCACAGTGATAACAAATAAGTTATTTAAGAAAAATAATGAATTCACTGGTTAATCAGATTGTTAGTGTTTAGCTTGCCCAGATGAGAGTGAACAAATACCTGCTCTGTGTGCAGGAATACAAGAGGTTTGGTAATGGATAAAAAAAGTGTTCTACATTACGAAGAAATAGGATATTACGTGACACGAATAACAAATATAATGAATTGCTGGACTAGAAGATTGTGTGCAGTCTCTTAGTAGATCATTGAAAACTGGTTAAGTTGAAATCCATTCCATTTGCAATTATGAACTCATAAAGAGAGTATAAACAGCCAGCGTTTAACAAGTGTTGTTAAGATAAGCAAAGGATTAACAATCCCTGTTGTGTCACGTCACATCGCTTACCCAGTTCCACCAACCCCTATCAACCATAGTCACTTTGTTGACAAAAACAGCCTCCCAAGTGTTTCATCAAGCCCACTTCAAGCGTAGTCAGGTCTTAGCTGTTCCGAACTAGCCATCAAATTATACCGGACAAACCGATCGGAAGCATTTATAAGATCCATCCGGCTCATTCTAGATGGATCAAAGTGCGGCTGGTATCATCATCTGTAGTTATTGTCTGTAGGCGCGGTAACTGTCCCTACATTTCATTTCTCTCTCTTGAGCATGTATTACAAATTCATTCAAAGTCCAGCCAACTGTGAACTACTTGATTTTTCCGGATCAATATTATCGATTGCATTTAATTTACTGAGAAATGTCGGAACACTGATAGTTTGTCTGTTGTAGCTCATCGGTTAGATTTGTTGTAGTATCTGTTAAGACTACCAGGCAGTCTGAGCGTTACTAGCAAATGAATGCGGCTAAGCGTTTGCATGCGACATTTCGGTCGTGCACAATGTTAGGTCAACGGCGCAGCGTTCAACACGGTGGTCTTCTCACTAAGTAACAGGAACTCTAATCCCGGCATTGGCGAGGGTATGAATTACGCGTGGGCTCAGTGATTTCTACTAATGATTGGAAGTAAATGCGACTGCTGAGACAATTTTTGTGAAGTTCGGCCTGTGTCAACCAAAATCCTTCGTTGTTCATCGTTAATATTAAAGCGAACTGATTACGTCAGAATATCTGACAGAAAATGGACTTCTAAGTCTTCGTACCAAAGTTAATTACCTTCGTCACATTCATGTTATCAATGTTAAAGTTCATTACTGTGTAGCAACAAGTAATCGCGGCTAAGACCGTAAAGGTTTGCTTGTTTGTGCACTATAAATATCGCCCGGCACACCTGCATTGGGAGACCCGATATGAACTTACACTTATTGAGGGTTTCGTCACATAGTATACTTGTAGTGTACAGTATCCTTGTTTATGATCATTATACTTGTACATCTTCTCAAACTCTACTTAAGCTATGTGATAGATTCGACGACGTTCCCTTGCAGTACTGTCAAATAAGACCGAATACGCAGCTACCTATCATTCTCATTTGCTCCTCTATGTTTTCTGGCCAGTGTTCCCAACATAGACTGGACCAGTATTTTTGACCATATTTGATGTCAGACTTCAAAATTACAAAGCCAGCAAACGAGGTCAAACAGATGACTAACCCAGTTTACCTCATATGAAACAAAAACTGTAGTGATTTCACAGGGGGATTGTGTTACTAAGGAAAAGGTACTGTTCTCTATACATGAAATTATTAACCGAATATTAGTTCAGATGACAATTTTCAATTCGAAAAATGAGTACCGGGGAACCTTCAAATAATACTGTTATAGATATACCTCTGAACTCTACTATAGGAATTTCAGATCAACCGGTAGCAGAAACGAAGTGTGAAATGTCTATCGGTAGCACACAAAGGAGGTATGCTACTACAATTACGCCATTGCAACACGTGTTGTCCACACTAACCGTAGAGTTGGGCTTTGATTATTCTACTTGCTCAAGTTAATTAATAAGTTTTTATCGTCTACCATTTTATGGTTACAGTTGAGTTGGAAGATGTATTTTGCTGATAAATCAGTAAATTACAAAGGCTACATTCCACTGCAGATGGTATTTTTTGCAGTCTGTTGACATTTGTGCGATTTAGGTTACTGTCAGAATGTAACTTATTCGATTATCCAGTTCGTACGTGCAACAATCTTATTGATGTCAAAAACGTCAGCCATACATAAATTAATGTTGTGCCGTATTCATGGACAACCATGTTCCTGTAAACACATGAAACGCAGTTTCATGACAGAATTTTTCCACGTTCTTCTATATCTCTTATTCGGAAAACATTGTCAACTTATCAGGTATGTTTTTACGTCATCTCCCAGTTATATTGACTCCATTCAACTAAATTTCATTGTATCCTCTGACGTGGAGGTCAGTAACTGTTTATCAATCTCAGTCATTCTGTCCACTGGGTTGCAAATTCGCGACGGTCTGTTTAGCCTACGTCTACAAGAGTCTGGCAGCTTGACATTGCCACAGAGATGAAAACTTATGCATGATAGGAGGATGAAATTAAGCGTGGTAAATAATGAGTATCTGAAAAATTTGGTGGATATCCGCTAAAAGATTACACCACTGAAAATGTTGAGGTGCATTGTAGAAAAATGGGATATAATTGTGTAATTAAACTTTAGAGATGGTCATTCAACCAATCAACAAAGTGATTCACAAACAGACGTGGGTGTTGCAACGCACTTGTCTAACTGTTTAACAGTGTATCATGTTATGCACTGGGGGTCGGTTGTTCTTCAGAAAGGTACGCAATCAATTCATCGGTCTCTCTCTCATGCATTGTAGCAAATCACTTTTAGACCCAACGATGTCTACACTGCATAACACATCGGTGCTTGTATCAGTGTTTGGCAGAGCAGTTTGCTAGGTGGCTATCAGTGTCATTGTCAGAAGATGCCCCGTTAGCTGAGATAAACTCAAAGAATCTGGCGTCACCGATTGCTGAACATCTTGGCAGCCGGTCACGTGGTTAGCGAAGTAAACCGTCCAGAATATTACCACATAATCCTTACTCAAAAATCACAGCTGTTATTTGAATACTACCATCCAGACAGCATCAGTCAACTTTATGCGCATAGATGGTAGTTTAGTTGATGTATCATGCAGCCACTTGCACCGTGACCAGTTGATTGATTTGGTAACTTGTTATATGACGTTTGCATAAAGTTGATCGATTTTCCATCAGCTCCTAATGAGAATACTTTCAAATGTTAACACTTTGAGACGTGTATTCTCTCTGTTTCGTTGAACTCAATAAAGGCACCTCAGTTTGAATATACTGTACACTAAATTTGACACAATTTCAATCCATATTAAAATAACCGTAAGTTCATTCCACTCTATCCACACAATTAATTCTCTAACGACGTCACGCCAAACTTTGTATTTAATCCAGCAGCTTTGAAACCTCTAGTGAATCTGATTGGTTATCACTGACGCAATTTCATATTCACAAAAGGACGTTGATAGTTGGAAATTAATATGAGTTTACAGATGAGTAGTCGGGGATTTGGTTTGTTATCAAGTTGACCATTACTCACAAGCGAGAGTGGTCGAATGTTCAGATTTGATAATTCGGTCGTGCCTAGTGTGAGGTAAATCGTCAACACGTTTGCCTCCTCCAACGCGTGTCGGAGTCCAAATCCCGGTCGTGGCAGGCATATGCATTACTGACGAGCTCTGATGAGTCCGAAACTCGAATCTAATGGTTCTTTTCGAAAGAGGCTGGCTGGAAAGTCTATCTGCTATGAGGTTGTACAAATGTTTTACAACTTTGTGGTTTTTTAAATATTTCTCGTCTCATATGCAACATGTTCGACCAATACGAAGAGCTTCGTGTCATTCCAGTTTTTTCATCATGATGGGTTTAAAATGACGGGAACTTCGTACAAGCTATGTACATTCAGGTAATACAAAGAATAAGGCGATCAGTGGTCATCAGTTATTTGATTAATTTAAGTTCAATTTTTTACACTGTAAGCAGTAAGCTGATAGCGATCAAGACGGAGAATAGCGTGAAAAAGTCGACCGTTAAGAACAGAAAAATTCAACTACATCGCTGCCGGGATTTGAAGTCATTCTGACATACCTTCTTATAAAAATCAACCGTGTCGTCTTTCGTACACGGACTGTACGTGAACTACAGCACAAAGGGGTGGTCGCAAGTTTGTGTGGGAATAGACACGCGTGTGTGTGTGTCTACTTGAAAAGTCTTAAGACGGCTTTAAATTTTCCCAAACTCGTTGGGCTTTTTCCATCAAGTGTACCTAACCTGGTTCCCACACCGGAATTACACTTGAGAGAACGACCACACGTGAATACACAATCCATTCGACTGCCACCCTTACTTGCACAAACGTTCGCTGGTGCTGGAATTCTGGTCAGACGGAAGACAGCAAGAAGGATCAAGTCAACAACAACAAAAACAAAATTAGTCAGCACACCACCTGTAGACCTAGTGATGGGGTGCAAAAGTGGATGATATACTGTGCTGCCTATGCAAATCCGGCGTCAGTGATGCAGTAACATCTTCAGTCCAAACATATATGTCCACAAATAACATGTTCCTATCGATAACAAGTGTACGTTCTGTTGAAAGACTAACACAAATGATGGTAGAATAAATTGTGGAGACAAAAGTTAGTTAAACAGTGTGAAATATTGTAGAGGAGACCTCACCGAAAATTTTGGGTATTCTGTCAAACACGTTTGCTGTTATTGTGTCTCGGAAAGACACGTCCCACTGCAGGCGACTGTTTAAGTGACAAGCGCAACACAAATCCGCCATAAAGACCAGAAACACTGATTTGTTTTAGATAATCACAATAATCCTAGTGAAGAACGAACGGTTTGAACAAATAATGCCAGTTAGTCTAAGGGTTGGTCATATCACTACATAGAAGAACACTTTCGAGCACACCACATCAGAAGTGCTGCTATTCTACAACACATGCAAGTAGTTGTTTCTCTACTGCAATTATGCAGACGGTCTGTTGAATAAACCTTGTTGTGAACGACTACACGCCTTAAACAAGGTGAGGAATATGGTCCCAACCCTAGTAACAGTTCTACAGAAGAGGTTTACTGCTTCAGCATCCATGGAACCTGTGAAACCTCGTGGTAATGTCTAGAAGATTATTGTGGCGTAACGCAATAAATTAAGATTGAAGACTGTGATGAATGATCTTCTACTTTGAACCCTGATGACCAGTCCACTGAAAAATATGCTAAGTTTACTGGTTTATTTAATTAAAACCGAGGGCACAGGTTATCTGGACTAACTCCTCACCGACGCACACACTGGCTTTAATGAAAATTTCGCCTTATCCATGGGAATTGATTACTTCTTTGTGCGATCCACTTATCGATAAACGAAAACAACACGTTGAACATGCTATGCATTGCCTTAGAATGTCTTTTTAATGCATGTAGGCTGTTTATTCATTGTGTATGACCATGTACATTTACAAACTCTATATTCCTCCTCGATGGGTCAAGCATTTGTAGCTTGCAATCGAACTGCATCTGTCGTTCACCTCTCAACTCCGGTTTTCTACACAACAAACAGCTAGCAGTCATCCCAGTTTTTTTATCAACATGTGACTGTTCAATAGTTTATCATGGGTCAGGAACGCTAATTTTTACGTAACGAGAAGAAGCCATTAGTTTAGATGTATTCGAGTTTCGACAAACGTGCTTCAAACTGTGACTACAGTCTTGAAGATCTTAGTGTTTAGAACACACGGCCAGAGCAGCTTTCGGGACATAATCACCGTCGGATCTCTGATCGCGGTTTATGCGACAGGCCTGGTGTGCACTACTCAGATGATCATTCACTACGAGTTTAATTTTAATAGTGTATGTTTCGTGAACACCTTTTGACAATTCGCTGGTGTTTTTAATCATTTTTTATCGGTCCAAAATAGTCGTACAGCTTCGCTAACACCTTTCATTTTCTTTGCTGTTACCTACATGATTTGGTTGCCCAGGTAGCCACAGTATCACAGGATAGAGATAAACGAATTCATCGACTATGATAGCTGTGTCCGTATTCAATTTGGATGCAGTGGCAATGTGAGATAGGCGCACATGTTTGTTAAGTTGGTTCATGAAACGCAGAAAACATACTTTCAATGAACAATGATTTCAAATATGTTGACCAAATGAGAAGTACTGGCTACTTTCGCTGATTAGTAACTAAAAGCGATAGATGGGAATCGAAACGAGATACAAAAATGTCTGATCCACACTGATTATGACCCGAACGGCGGCCACGTAATGCCCCATTATCAGGTAACGGATTCTGTACTTGCTCGAGTCATTATAGAGTATCATCCCAGTTAGAGACAGTTTGAATTGATAAAATCAGAAAAGCTACGGTGGATTTGACTTCCGAAAGGTTATAGTTTCTAAGTTGAACTGGATGACAGGATTACCTTCACAACGTGGAGATTTCTGAATAAATAATATACTAGAGTTTGCAGGATTCGGTATGCTGTCCAAAGATGATCTGTATTGCTAGCCGGTGTCTGGTGCTCAGGTATGTTTAATTGTAAAGCCTAGATTGTGGTGGACAATATGTTCGGAAGTTCACGGCATGCGCCACTCGAAAGTTATCATATAAATGATAGCTGTTAGTTGTATGACAGGCTGAAAATAAATTGGTCGGAAAACAAACTATTTTTATGATCGATCATGGCTAAGAAAATGAGCTCAACCGGATATGCACAGAAAACCAGGTCACGCATCGTCTTATCAGAAAGGTCAAGTTTGTGTGAGCAGACATTCAAAAATTGCATGAAAACAAACGTGCACATAATTGCAAAACGCGTGCATCCTTATACAACCCAGTGATACACTGCCACATAAAATGTTACTAGTGTGTACGCTCATCCACCAAGCTCTCAGAAAAAAATGTTGACTAACGAGTTTTGGTGTGTTGCAAGCAGTTTGTCTAATTTCACACAAATGCTCCAAAAAACGTGTTGGCAAAGACATAGGTTTGATACATGCAAGTTGAATGTTTGTTAGATTCGGTTAGCTTTCACGTTCACATGCAAATTCACAGCTTTCTGCTTCGGATAGGGAGTCCTGTTGGTGCATATGAGTCATGAACTTTCGCAACTATTTAAGAGCCCACACAACTTCACACGATTCGGTAAGGTATCAGTAACTGCGCTTGATCTCATACACCGATTGGATTGCTAAAACAAAGTTCGGCGCGTACAAATAAGCAGCTATGATATTTTCATCAGATTAAATGCGGATGCTTGTACGCGTGGTTTATTAGTTCCCGATAATTAACGGTGTATGAGTGGCGGTTCTTCTGGTACCAATATAAACCTATTCAATACCTTTCTTAAACTCAAATTTAGGGAACTTCAAAAACCATAAGAGATTCATTTCATACCTTATTTTTAGGCATGTTCAGCTTAGGTGTAACTGACTTCGAATTCCCTGAACTGTAGCAGCTCAGAACAGATGTACAATGAGGAACAGAAAATCTAACGGACGTCATGGCAGAAGATGAGTCTGGAGTGGTTTCTGTTGGCAAGTACACACGAACTGTTTTGGTAGGCACAATGACAGAAGTGAATAACGTATGCAGTGGTTCGTCCAACTTCCAGCACTCTGCCAAGACAAAAGGACGGACTCGGTTCAACCGAGAAGAGCCTTTCAAGAACTGTAAGAAATATAAGACAAGAGGGTTTGGTTGATTTCATGATGTTTAAGGGAAGTGGATCAACTGTAGCAGTATAGTAGAGATCCAGTGGTCTTTTGAAAGCTCATGGGATAGGATAATTATTGAGTCTAATTGTTGATGTGTGTTATTTTACTTACCGTTATGTGATACCTTTTCTGGTGGAGTTATTAGGTTCCGTGTGGATAAACATGGAATCTAATCGCCGAAAGGCACGTTCGAGTTTGTCGATTTCACCCTATGGTTGAAAATGTAAAACAGTAGGGTACTTTCTCATAATCTGTATTCACCACTCGCTGATATACATAACTACTTCTGCCGGTATACTTTGCAGGAGTAGTTGAGTGCTGGGATACCAGAAAACATCTTCACAACACTCAAAATTTACAGCAATAATGTTGCTGGAAACATCATCGGCAAATTATTAAGGTTGGTTGAATTCAAAATAAAGCCGAACACTGCATCTAATTTACAAGAGACACGTGGATGATATCTGCGTGAACATTGAAACGACGGCCAGCACAACGGACATTAATCCGGACTTCGCAGTTAAAGCAGAAAGATTTAGGTCTATCCTTTCAAGTGTGTAAATGCATCGCAGGACTGTCGGCCTAATTCCGACATACATTCGTAAGAAACCTACTGGAAGTAACGTGGAGTCACCTGTTCAGATAGTCCACCTCAAACGAAGGAGAAACCTCATCCCTAGTTAAATGCACAGAACTGTGAACATACATTCCGACGATATAATGGATATTGGACGGAGGTTTATAGACAACGTATGTTCTTAAAAATATACTGATAAGCACATTAGTTTCATCATGCCAAAGGTAAAACTTCGTCAGTGGTAGAGAGGTTGTTTTAAATAACCGAACTAAGAACCCGCAAACTGTTCAAGGCAACTGAAAAGACCTACAATGAGACAAAATAATATCCGTCAGATCCAACCAGATCGTTCAAGTACAAAACAGACACATGTCTCATAAACTTCCAACATACTTGTCTTTCTCTTTCCACGTGCTTGAATGACGCACTACATCTGTCGAACAGCCAAGAGTTTTATCTGTATGATATAACAGCCACAACCCGCAGAGGTGAGCGGATGTAAATTGAAACTAATTTCGTGTTCATTTCCTGTAGTCTCCGTTGATTCGTCATGCCGAGTCTTAGTGCTTACCACGTCATCAATCCACACGTCCATTTGTTATGGTCTAAAATCGTTCGTTGTAATTACAAGACCAGTTGTTATTAAATTTGGCGACTTAAAAACCGCAGTGACATGAATTTTTTTAGTGGACCGGATGATAGCTAACTGTGCTAACAGTGCTTACTAAACCATTCTCGCACGCCTTAGTGTGCTATCAAAATCGAACCACAACAATTACGTAGTCCTTTACAGCTCTCTGTAGACACAAACCCATCAAAATTGTCACGTAGTTTTCCTGGGATTCAGAATGGGATGAGACGTTCTATTATCGAGGCCATTGAAAACAACGAAAAACGCGATTAGGTCAGCTGATTATGATGTCTCGAATAATCATCGTCCTATCCTGGACCTGATAGATGTGATTACATCCGTAACCTAATAAGTTGATCGTTACGAAGCCAACCTTCACAAACCATGAACTATGTTGTACTGTTTCCTCACGCTTAGACGTTTTATTTCAGAAGTAGCCTATTTTCACTTCTGCATATCTACAACCGAATGTGATTGAAAAAATGAACATAATGATGACCACTTTTGCCATTCTTTTAATTTGTGATATGTTAAAAGTGTACTATCTCACCCTTGTTATTCCGACCACTTTCAAATATCCTATCAATACAACTGGTTAACTTAGTCTGAAGGAATATTTAAATCACCATACGATAAGAAAGTTGATTAAATCTTATATTTTTACTCTTTAGGCGGTCAAGTTGTAAACTGTGTCGTTACTCTCGACTAACATAAAACTGATTCAATCAGGTCTAACCGTTCAGACGTATTCCCTTGTGATAAAGGCTAGGGTCGTTTGGTCATCTCCAAAAAAGATACGCCAACCTTCCTGTTAACCGCGTGGACTGAAATTATCATCAGGTAGAAATCACGGGAATATGTGAGCACGCTTGGAAGCGAAATGATTACTGGTGAATAGGGAAGGGCTTGGTTGATACTAATCGATTGAAAATCTCAAGAACATATACCACTGACGAACTCTGGTAGGAGTAAACCTCAATTCCGATAGTTTCCCGTAAAAGTATAGCTACAAGTTCTAGTTAGCTGCGTTTGTTCAGAGCAACTGTGAGTGGTCTATAACTTATGCCAGCCAAATCTCATGTTAATTAATAAGTTTTAGTACATTTCTGGTCTAGTTTAAATGACTGCAAAATTGTGGAAAAACAACCGGCAGTGAAATTCAAATGGTCTGGTATATCTGTTTTCTCTGTACAGATTTAGAAGGCTGTTAGAAAACTACAGGCTTTGACCATTAACAACTGTATACTCCCTACTGGTAACTGCCTGTATTTCACTGAATAACACCAGGCACAAGACCATAAACAGGGCTGATAGGTAGCTTCTCAGATTTCAGGTAAAAACTTTGATTCATCCTGACTCCGAAATTGAGCTTACTTGGGACACGTTTCCAATTTCGTGTGAATTACCGATGCGACATGCTTTTTGTAAATGGACTGAGAATAACGTGACATCGCGAGCAAGTTATAATACTCCACGTTTCAACCACTTCGGGTGTCCTTCATCAAAAGTGTTGTTTCTCTCTACGAAAATGCCGTCTGTATTGTCTACTAGATATCAACGTGACTTGTTACGAATTGCTGCCTCACCAGTGTAGGCTCTGTTCATTCGCTAGTATATTGGCAATATAAACCATTCGCAATTCTGAGTCATTCTTGGTATGTTATGGCTCATACTGTCTGCATTGCCTTACGGTCAAAAATTGTAGCTCAAGTGAACAACTACCATCAAGGTTACTCTAGTCTATTCAGCAACCAGCCTTATTACACCGGATGAAGCTTCACAGGTTCAAGAAACAAGGCACAACACGGCCACTTTACCTGTAAAACTGTTGAGGATAGTCAAATAGTGAAAAAACCGTGCTAATGAGTAAAGAGACTGTGGATTTATTAACTTGAACTGAGTCGGGTATGCATGATTCAGTTATCATCACAGTTTCAAGAAGAGAATACAGTGTCAAACAAGATTTCATGGTCTCGTCGTTAGGTTATTATATATATATACATATATATATAGGATGAACTATCGCGGAATGAGTTAATTCTATAAACACACAGTTCCATTACAAAAGAAAACGGTAGTTTTTGTCATTGTCGAATAAGGCTGATGAAGCGACCGCAGTTGGTTTACCGGGAAATCGTAGACGACCTTGGACAACTCAACTGGGTCAGTTGTGTAGTCCGTGTTCACTGGGTGGGCGACAACCGTGTGGGTTACTAAATTTTTTATCTCATCTCTTCAATGAGCCAGATTATGTTCTCTTACTGTTTTGGACAGTTATTTCATCTTACACCCAAGGTATTTTGCTGTCCGTCAACAAGTAAATGGGTACATTAGCATGCCTTATATGGGGCAGGCACGCAGTCATTCAGTTAGAGAGACAAGAACGGACAGGCAATAACCCAGAAGTGATACGTGGCTACTGGAACTGTCTGAGGAATTACATTGCACAGACAGATCTGTAAACGAATCCCCGATAATGGAGAGGGAAGGAATTTAGAGAATCTTTTTCATCACCGTCGCAGTTTAACACTTCATTAGTTTAGGTGCCATATTTGCTTAAGTAAACCTAGTTGAGTGTATTCTCAGTTTAGTTGATCATAACTTCATACTCTGTATTGGCGCACTGAGGTTTCAGTTTAGATGACAGAAAACTGTTTTTAAATGAGATTGCTCTTCCTTACACATCGAATTAAAGTGCACAACGAGATGTAACTGATCACTAGGCTACCTGCTTAAGCTTACATGAGGAAACTAAACAATTATGCCAGATTCAGCCCATAGTATGAAGCGGGTGAACTGGTGAACTCGATTACAAACGACAACAGCAAAGGATATTTGCAATGGATGGTTCACAGTGTCAGAAAATACCGTCCATTTAGCGGTGATGGAAGGGTATGACTGAATAAAATGTTGTGCCGAGTGATTTCAAGTTCCCAGAAAATCCAACAAACAACGAATTTCAAATTTCTCCGTGTCTGCTTGTTAAGATCGCGTTTGTGCTCCAGTCAAAATTTTAATGTCCATCAGGATAGTGAATCTTACAGAGCTACTGTTTTAATGCGGATGTAGGTATTGACTGCAGTAATTTCAACTGAAACCAGTTGTTCGTTGCTAACATTGGCGCCTAAGAAATTCTTCAGAAATTGAAGATTGTAACACAGTTTACACCGTCAAATCCGTCGACGAAATGGCTCTAAAATCTTAACCAAACCTTTCTCAACAATGTGCTGTAGTGAGTTACTCGTATTAAGAATTGGTATCCCTAATAATCTTGTTTAGTAAATCTTGGTAACCCATATCGAACTGTAGGTTTCAAGAGAACGAGTGAATTGTACACAAGAATCCATATAAAAGTGTACAGTTGCGATTGAAACGCATATGTTGATGCTCAAACATATGGATCAACAGACTATTCAGATTCTGTTAGCAATTTGGAAGCCACATGTCTTATGTCCCAACCAGTACGAACAGAGGATGAATTCGTTGAGATGTATATTGTTGAAAAAGTTACAACTGGAGAAATGCGTCACCAAATTAACTAAAAGTTTGGGCTATGCAGTTAGTGCATAACTACTGGACTGTCAAATCAATGTGTACGCCCAATGACAATGAGAAATTGTCATGGATGGGATTCAAATAGACGGTGATCTGTGAATGTGAATGTGAGTCATTCAATACTACTACTCTTTAGGTGTTCTGAGTTCACTTGTTTTCGAGTTCGCAGTTGACAGGAGTCCCCTTCTGTAGGCACTTTATCACAACAAACTTGGATAACTTGCGTTAAGAATCATTAGATTAACCCTACACACACGATAGAATTTCTGTGATACAGTTCATTGCCATCTGTAACTAAATTATGAGACATTGTGAAATGTTTCATGTAGTCAATCAAAATTCCGGATTGTAGAAACACTCGTTTGACGTACACTGACAAAATCCAGCAAAAAACCTATTCTTTTTTATCATGGCTACTATGGTCTGGTTTTTCGAGATCTTTAATCGACGAATCATCACTTGAGCTACTGCTTCCGTAACTTTCCAAATGCGACCGCCATGAATTTTTCAGTCTCCCTGAACAACATATGAAACTCTGAAGCCATAGACCCTGTTCCATCAGAGACAGTTTTGAAATTCCACATTAAATAAGTATTGTTTCAAGCAATGGTAGAAAAAAACATTCGAAAAACTGCAAATGACACTGATAATTACAAAAGAGTATCAGAAGTAAAATGAGATAATTTTCGCACGAGATAAAAAAGAATTACTTACTTTCAAAATGATAAAATCCATTTGGTTATATCCACTTGTGGAGTAACTTGAAAACGCGAGTAGTGATCACAGTAGTAAAGCCACAAGGTGACCAACGTAAAGACAGGTTTAAAAAGTTAACCTGGTCATGTTGTCACATGTGCACGGGTATTCATGATAACAGCATCCTACCGGATAAATCGCTGAATTAAATGGTCAAATGAACAGGCTGTTTGACAAACGGGCAGTCCGTTATTCTTACTGCCGGTTATGTTGGCAGTTCGATTCCGGTTAATGTTCACAATTAACAAAGTTGAGCAAGAAACCGGTTACGTTAAACCATGAACAGCAGGTGAAATAAGCGATTCTTACTGGCGTGCTTGTGTGCGCATGTGCGCCCGCACAGATTACTTGTCGAAATCTACACAGTCGAATGTGTATCCACATATCAATGAATACAACCAACACGTGTATGTTGTGCACCCCCTCCTCCACAGCGCCTCGATCAGGATTTAGAACCTGATTAGGGGACAATCGATATCTTTTTCCTGTGTGTGTTTGTACGTGCTAGGGTCAACCACAAGTCGTTGATTTATAAATCACCGTATCTGTTGGTGCCGTAGAGTTCAGACCAGTAGTCTACTCTCTCGGCGACGCTGCGTCACCCGTCCGCACGCCACACATTCATCTAAGCTGTTGATATCCGAAGCCGATATCGACAACCGGCGATCTGTTCCAACGGCTCGTGGGCCTTAAACCAGCGACGTCAACTGTGGGGTGGTTAGGCGTTTAGTGTGCTGGCTGTTTCGGGTTGGACAGAGTCTATTTTAGTATGGAACGCTGATTGGTCAGTCGGACAACAAGTACAGATTGTTGTAGGTCTGTATTATTTGGGTTGGTCACGTGCCCTGACAGTGGATCAGATGGGTTGTTAATACTGTGTAACAAACAGAAGGTACACATTTGAAAACACTACCAAGAATGGAGTGGTTAATGAAAAAATCGCACCTAGATAACTTGCTCAACATCATAAACATGAATAAACCAAGTGGTCGCCGTTTAGGTGAATTACTTCAGCTATGGGAATGATGACGTTTAGCGGAACATTTTTGCGAGTCACTTAGGAGCAGAAGACCACATGGTGTAAAACGCGGGGAACGAACTTGTCAGATTTAGCATAATGCACCTGGAAGATTACTCAATCTGTACCGTTTCCTTGGGGACGTGAATGTCAGTTGTGAAACGGTGACCACGGCTAATGACCACAATCGTGACGGTTGGTATTAAGTACTATCTTAAACAGCGTGTTCATGAACTGGGATTTCGCATAACATGTTATCAAATTGCACAAGTTTTATTTATTCTTGTGCGTTTTTCCATCTCATCTCCATTCACTTTGATACATTCCAGTATAACAGTTGGATCCGCGGGATAGAGTTAACTAGAAATGATCTTGTGTTTACCAGTGTTTAAGATAGATTCCTAAAGGCTGGATCAATCGAGAATATTTTAGATTACAATAAGACGGAGATTTTGCACTCCAAACGGGTCATCTAAGAATCCATTGTTGCAAACAATTTTCATCGTACGAACAGATCAGCTGAATCGTTTTAAAAAAGGGAGTCGACAGACTTAGAAAAGCATTCTAGTTACATTACATTCGATACCAAGATGAACAATGAAAAGCCATACGACTGAATATTTGGAACTAAGGAAAACTGGCAGTGACCAACAAGTCACATAAAATAGGTGCAATAATTTTGTTTCTTCAACTTGTGCGATGCAAAAAGAGGGCGAAAAATTCGAAATATTTTGCCTACCTTTATCGATCGAGAGCGCACAGTGGTACCAACACTGGACGTTACACAAACGATTACGACTGTCATGGTGACAGGACAAGACTTCACCCCGACGTTAATTCAACCTTACCGTCAGCAGCTCCTGGTGAGTGGCGAATGCCTGATGATTCTTGAAGTATTCTTAATAAAGACAAACATACTCCGAAACAGTACATGGAATGCTAAAGTAAAATTCAGTGCAAGACGAGCTACCGCCAAGTTTTCGGATTATAAAGCTGCTTTCATGTGTGTCAATGTTAAGATATATGTTGTACTCATGTGCTTAAATTAACAACGTTCTGTTACTTACGCTGAGGATCACATGCCGATATGAATTGCGATTCAGTTGCTTCATTCTTCTACCGATCAACGGATAGCCAAGCCTAGAAAATCCACCGAAAGGCATTTGTTGGTCACTGGTCATAAACAGAATTTTAAATTAGAATTCGATTGACCCGACCATGGTAAGCTTGCTTCTATAGCGAAATTCGTCCGGTCTCTACTAAGCATGCATCAGTAGACATTCTATTTTGGCCAGAAAATGATTCGAGATTTGAGTAGTTTACTGCAACCACTGTAACGTTTGCCATTTGTTGAACCATCCATATAGTCTATTTTACACGTTTACATTCAAAACTCGCAGGTGATGTGTTACTACGAAATATATTTCTTAGTTCTGCATCATGCTTACTCGTGCTTAATAATCATTGATACCACGGTAGTTCTTGCGTGTGCATGTGATTGCTACAGTCAGAGGCACAGTATGTCTATCAGTTTGACGTTACGCAATATGAAAGCATTCTCAAGATGAAAGATGTGTACTGTTTCTTTCAGGTTTCAAGTGATAGATAATTTAAAGCCGGAAATTTTTTGTCGATGAGTAGTAGGGTTTTTAGCTAATATAAACTGAACATAAATCGCAGTCGATTGCCATGTCCTAGTCTAGTTTACAACAAGCCGTCCTAGAAACAAGTCTGTCTTATACTACAGCCTGTCTGTAATGCATATCGCTGTCAGGACCGGGACTAGAACTCCAGCCGCCTTTTCATGAGTCAGTCGTGTTCATCACTGTGCCGGTGATCTGTTTACCGGCAACCAATTTTTCGGGTGCAAACAGCCGAATTTTGCCACCGAAGATCCACTTTGGTGTGTGCCACAAGGCGGCTCCCATGATAGAATTAATTCGCTAACTCATGTTTTGAAAATAGCTATCTTATCAGCAGGTCGATGTTGTAGTTAAAAAACACTAGACTTGATGATGACTGAAAATACTGTCTGGAAAACAGGTTATCTAAAATAGTAACAAGCTTCACGGTTGTGAAATTGTACGACCACATTGTGAGTAATAATTTCGCAAAGAATTGCTAGATAGCTATTGTTTGGTCGTGTTGATTCGGCACCTCGAAACACCTTAAGAACATACTTCATCACACTGAATGCATTCAACCGGAATTCAAGTTGTCGCATATTCGCTTTCTGGCCACCGTAGAAATTTGCATTACATTAAAGGTTGGGCAAGCTAGTAAGCCAAACAAATTCTCCACAGGATTCAGGTCAATTCTTTGAGCCAGTCAGCCCAAAACTTGAATCCATGAAAGTTGTCATTTCCTTAAGTTAAGCGAACTGTGAACTGATGCGGTGTCTCACGCAAAAATTATAGTCCCGTGCTAACTGCACGAAACAGTGAATTGGAACATACGGTCCGCATACTTGCTGTGATGGAAAACTTTTAAACACAATTCGTGTGCATCTCTTCTTGGTGAGCCGGCTAAACCGCAGTTGTGACGTCGCCACGTCAATAATACGTCCATCTAACGATTTGCCTGGAGTAGCCTGGTTGTTGATTTATTGGCCCAAGAAACTCAAGCATTTGAACAAGTACTTGACACGGTCCTATATGTTGTTCAGTTGGCAAGAGGGAGTTTTTAAAACCAAAACAAACATGTTCTTTTATTATCCACTGCACAGTATCTACTGAGATTCTGAACTTCTGCGTCCAGTTTGGTTCTAAATTTTCCCACGTTAAATTGAAGCCTGTAGGAAACAGTCTGCTTGTTTAGCAGCGAATATGTAATTCCTCATCCAGTCTGCTTCACATGGACAACGACGTCTTTCTTTCCAAATAGATTTCTGGAGTCCCTCAGTAGGGCTTTATATTGTTAGACTGAATCCCTGTGTTTTTCCAAGCGAAACACTCCTTCCATTGGTGGAGGAAGAATCTGTTTATAAAGTGCTAGACCTAGTTAGACTAACCATAAACTAGCAAGTTTATAATCGGACCACCGGCAAAGTAGGCAGGCGAACTAAAGGTTAGGTGAGATGCCATGAATGTGTGGCGATCACGGGACCTGACATCTGTACGGCTGGCTAACGTTGTACTAGTTTGATGATATCATAACAACTCATTGTGATTGTTACCTTTATGTGCAGTCCGATAGTGCAAGGGATCTTGACGCAAACTGAATCCAATTGTCATCCAACGAGATTTTCTACTCTGCTGCCAGAATGTACTTTTTTCGGCTCGATCAAAAGATGAACAGCATAACGTTGCCGTGGAATGTGTGTACTACAATATTCTAACTACTGGTGGCTGAACTTGGTTCCACACCTGATATTATGGGTGAGTGGCACCGGTTTTACTTGGAGCGCTGGAGGGTATGTAACGTAGATTATTAGTGTTCAGTTTTGTCCGAAATATGTGCAGTTCTCACGAAACTCTAAATCTACACCGATTGTATTCTGATGATGACTATACTGATTTGCGGCTCATCGTTTCTGTTATTCGGCAGGTCACTAAGTAATATTAAAACAAGAAAGTTACGCAAATTTTCCCTTATTGTGTTCAGTTTTTCTGTGCGGTATGATATCTCGTTGCAAGTGAATATACCCCGTAGAAGCAAATTTCTCATGTACTTCTCTTGTATCACACTGGCTTTCGCGAACTACGGCTCACACATTCCTGATTAGTAGGAGACATTCGTTTTTATAGAACTTGAGCATCACCCTTAATTGATTGTAGCTGTCATATTCCCATAGACTCCAGTCTGCCCCTTTTGGAAGGAGACACTGTGCTTGAGTTTTGCTCTCGTTAGAGCTCGTCAATGATGCGTATTCTGGCCATGTTTGGGACTAAAACATCAGTCACGCATTCGAAAATGAGAGCAAAATACGTTTTAAAACTTCTGTCCAGAATAAATTATTTGAGTGAATCATCAATAAAGATTACAAGACGCTTCCAATCAAGTTCATGGAATTCTGTTACGGAAATGTCGGCGGGTAAGGAACCCAACGGAATAGAGTCCTGCTGTGTCGTTGCGGAAGTTCTCGTTAAAACTAGAATATTCCAGACTCCCAGTGATACATGCAATAAACCTAACCACCCAAGAAGATTGGCTCTTGTTGCTCAAAATACCACATTTCAATTTGACAAACTCTATTGCTTCTGGCAGTCTTCACTCTCTCACTGTACCATACAGTACGGCTGCTTGCTAACGAGTTGGTTTATTTCAGCAATCCAGTCAAATAGTTCATCCTGACGTTACTCTGTCAAAACCTTGAGTCTTTGGTATCCAATCCTGACATGATAAAGGACATGGCTTAATAGCTCAATTTCGTGTACTCTTGTTACTGTGCATTTGCAATTCGTTTTAGATCCACGTGGTGGATTTTTGTTAGTACCAGTAACCTTTCGTTTAATAGACTTTCGGGTAGAAACAATTTACCAAAATGTGATCACCAAAGCTGGAATAACTGTCTTTTTGTTCAAAGCCATGTGTTGTTCATAAAATTGCCCAAGCTTCTACACAGGTCAGCATAAGGCATTCAGGGTAGCAATATCAAGAAGCATGGAATTATTCAGAACGGACATAATCGTTCTAATTAAGCCTATTGATAATATTATCAAGATGAGTATACTCACTCTTCACAGTTGACCGGAAAGTTGATCAAGCATTGACTGGCTCGCCATGACCTTGTATCTTAAGACTGTCCATACAATCATTGCATCGGTCTCCTTTAAGTGTTTACACGAGTATGGTTCCATCAGGTTTCGCGCAAAAATTCTGCCAAACATTGTACTCCATATTCCAGACAATCATGAAGTTAAGATTTTTGAATGGTTAGCACGAATCAAGAGTAGGGTTGATTGTTCGAATGGATAGCATTAAGAAAACATGGAGCAGACATCCGGTCCCAAGAGGTATGTAAAAATGGCAGCTCCGGTACACTCTAATCACTGAGTGAATGAATCTCCAGCCGGTGTATACACAAAAGTGTAGCTAGCTGCCGCTACAGACCGCATCTCTATTCCATAGAAATCCGAATCATCCCAAATGCACTTACTGCCCCTGTGCATTAATCACTGTTTCGAAGTATGCGTACAGATCATTCTTTATGAATATAATGTCCGCTCAGCGAAACATCGTCTGATAATAGACTTTCTTGCATAGGTTGCCTACACTGAAGAAGCAAACCCCCATAAACATATACGAAACAATTTTTTGGGATTCAACTGGGTACATTTCTCCTAAGACATATTAACCTCGTCAAACTAACTTGGAGTCTACTCTCAGTAGTCCAGTAACGAAAAATTTCAGAATTATTCGAAACGTATCACCCCAGACCTCACTGCCTACAGCGAACTAAGTGTTTGTACTATTAGTGGAAGGCAGCTACAATGAGTTGATGAGCTCCGCGGTTTTCAGCTCAAATAGAACTCACAATACTACCCAAGCTGAAGGAGTGAAACACAGTAGAAGAAACGGTTGTTGACCCCTAAACTGAAAAGATGATCTCGGAAGTAATTGTAGTGGAAGTATATGTTTAAAACGTCCGTCCTTAATCACTTTCTAACACAGATTCAGTTGGCAAATTCACGTGAGTACTTTGAAGAAATCTGGAAGAATTCTCACGGCTGTAAAATCTCTGCATCACATTTTGTACGCATAAACTCAGACAATTTGAGCGTCGTGTTTAACATGTTTTACTGGGTGGGTTGAGAAGAACACGTCGTTCCAAACGAGTTATATTACTCAACGCTTCAAAAACCTCAAATGGCCTTCTTCAGGAATGTTGTATTTCAATTAATGCGCCCCTGAAAAAGACTACCAAAGTTGGTGGGTACGACAAATATTACAACTTGCTTGTAACAGTGTGATGTTCTTAATCCATTCATTGGGATGCAATCGACTGGTTTGTCTTCCATCCTCTTTGTTTGGTACCTGTGTGTAATGGCTAAACTGGTGTCGTCCAGAAACACCGTTTGGAAGCTACGCTGGTCGTTATCAAGCATTAAAACACTCGTTGGGTAATCATTCACCACGTAACAGTTGTGTTTTGCATAATTCTGGAGATAATTGTGGATAACAGACTTATCATACTTTTGAAAATATGTGGGACAAAACTGACCATCTAGGATTTGAGAGCCTTGCCCTACTCAGCAAATCGCCATGCAGTTTCTCGAGCTTCTTACTATAAGGTTTACTAGAGCTCATATCATAATTTTTTGTTCCTTGACCCAGAATAAAGCTTTGCTAGCTTTAAGCCAAAATTGTGTGGTGTAAAAACTGCCCATTTTAAGACGTAATTTTTGAGTAGAATTTAGAAGCTGATAGTTTTGTGTAATAGGCAGCCTCAGTTGTGAGTAGTGCACTACTCACAATCTGGGAACATAATTAGGAACTAAATGACAAACGTCAACACCAGGAAGACAGCGGAACAGAAGCGACTATTAGAATAGTGTGTACACGCTATGTGGGACGTGCCACCACAGCGAACGATAATGTATTGCTTTCCAATGGTTACGAATAGACATCAGCCGTGCAATTGAGCGTAAGCCTTCGTGGTCCTGTTTTACCACAAGCTGTACAGGATTTGTTACAACAAACAACTTCGTAGGCCAGCGCCTTTTGCGGTTTTAACGATAGTGAGTATACTAGGGTATGCATTATCAAGAACGGTTGCATTTCTGTTGTCTGAACTAATTTTCATACTAGCATTGAGCAAGTTGGGAATTACAAGACGAATTGATCACTGCTGTGGTAAAAAATGTGCTAGAACCGATACTAAGCTGTCAGATATGTCAAAACTGACAAAAGTATTAGTACTTTTCAGACATTTCTCGTTACATAAAAATATGTGGAGCGGTAGTCGTTACAGAGGTGTTCCACTATCAACATATACCTTGTGTTCTAGACGGATACACGAACCTTGAACCATTGGTACTACTTTCTAGGTAGACAAGTTGATGCAATTCCAAATGTAAAACGACCTTATAAAAACACTTCCATTTTAAATTACTTGCAAAGAAAGTTGGCGAAGCGCCGATTATCATCTGTCAAAACTTACCATTGTTGCCTGGCAGTCATCAAGCAGTGAGCGCCATCAAGGTTATTCGAATTCAGAATAAGTAAGATTAGAGAATCGGTTGCTCACGACAACCACTAACTGTCTTCCATTAGTTAATTTGTTAAAATATTAAACAAAAATGGCAGGAGAAAACAGGGTGAAAGTGGTTTGCTGTTATTATCCATAATTCAGACAATTCGCAGGACAACAGAATTTAGTCAGTAGAGGGCTGCCAGTGTTTTTGCATGCGAGTTCCGTGAAATTCATTCTTAAATTGCATATTAATCTAATATCTTCAAACAGACTGTAAGCAACACAATGTTTTTGAAAGTTTCAATACATTCTGTTACTAATTAGATATTGGGTCGTAAAATTTTAATCCAAACCTAACTTGTGTATCGAGGCCGAAACTTTCTGTCTTGTACATGCATTTAGTCCTACCTCCCTTGATAGACAAACTTGCTGGAAATTTGACCACAATTTTTTATGAGTTCACTCAACAAATTAATGCATGTTTATAATACGTCACGCTAAGTGCCGAATAAATACTAATGATTCTGTGATGAGCTTCCATACACCACCGATATTTTCGCACGAATTAAGTGTGCTTGAGAACTTTCAGGCAATCACACTTTTGATTTCAACCAAAATTCTGTCCACTTATTGTTCGATCCGGAGTGGCTGATGAACTTTTCTGAGCGGTGTTTTGAAATTTCTTCCCTCGCACCTTTACGTGTAGAGTATTATGATGCCAAATCGGTGACTGCACACTGTTGTTTTGCCTATTCTTCAAATTTGTTTTTGAAATTCATTCACATCGTGTCATTTCCGTCAACGTTCTAGATGAATTGGGATTACTCATATAAATATGGAAGGGCAAACTAGGTGGCTGTGTGTCTAGCTGACAACTAAACTGGACGGCCGTTCCCGGTTCACATATCGAAATTAAATACACAACATCCTACGAAACGGGTTGTACGTCTACAAAAAGCCAGCATCCATCAGTGATCCCCACTTTCATCAGCGCTCATTCTGTATGGCAGACGCTGGTCTGCCAACCAGCTTCTCACAGACATACAGAATCTGCACCAAAGGACATTGGTGTAAACGCTGTCCATTGAGGAGTACGTTATGGTCCAAACCACTAGGTAGGTTGGCAGAACCGGTCAGAGCGCTGAGTCACATATCCACGTTTGTCACTGTATAACGTTATTGGAATCCTTTTCGCCCTATTCTGGCAGCCAGCACGTTTTCCTCTGTCAACCTATATATCTGTTCGTGTGGGTGTATGCGCATTTGTCTGAACCACAACACTAGCAAACGCCCCCATCGATTCCCTCGGTTCCCTTATTCGTTTACCAGCGGTACATACCAAGAATGTTATTTATTACTCTGGGTATGCGTATATGATGGTTGAAGAACTCGGTGACAGCGTGAAGGGCGTCAAACTTTGGTCCGTCAAAGTTAATCGATATGATTATTGGGAGACCGTAACTCATACCTAACTGCGTTTGTTCGACAGTCAGATATTCCGCTGAGGATTTCATCACAAAGCAAATGTTCGTAGTGTTCACAACTTGGAAGCTGAGAGAAGAACCAAAACTAGAATAGCTTTATGATGGATAAACACATACTGTCTACATTTCACAACAATATGGAATAACCAACGAGTAACCGTTACGTCTTGTTAATCATAACTGTGTCCGATTGTAGTGTCAGTACAACTCGTGATTTGTAAAACACACGATACTCGACCAAGAGCAGTCAGGTTTCTTAAACGAACATGTAATTAGTTGTAACACAAATCAGAGCTTCTACCTTGTAAAATATCCGCAGTGGCACTAATCTATTATTTAGGAGATTGAGCTCCTCAAACGTTTGTTTAATCAGTCGTCCAGTGTAAAAGTCGGTTAGTGGTTTGTGTTTGAGTGTCCTTGATCTGAGTGTCCTTGAGTGTCCTAGCGTGATAAAAAAATCGTTCTACAAGCCCTCCAAATTGGCTTCACTATCTTCGTTTCATCAGCCAAAGTTATGAGAAAAGTAAACTGGCGACAAGTTAATTGGTTTTTTCATCTAACCTTTAAGTTAGTTATCCATCAGTGCTCAACTTCAACTGCCATGGTCGTTTAGTAAATTCCCATGTTAAGTTCATAACGTGCTGTCTCGAACAGGCTTATGGTCATTAGTCATACTAAATTCGAATGTTTGATTTGGTAATTTATTAACGGACCTGTTCACTGAACAATGTTTTGAGGCCTATTTATCTCAGAAAGTCAGCAAGCAATCAGGATCCATATCAATGTCAGTCCATCTTTTATTAAGCGTTTTTACCTCCAGGAATTTCACCTCATTAAATCTTACAGCTTGCAAGCCATCACTGTTGAAGTAGGGACATTGATCACTCTCGAAATGGACTGCTTACTGGCGCACTGGTTACTGGATTCATCGGTTTTACAGACAAATCACATAAATTTCATTTTAAGTGAGCAAATCAGTTCCACACGACCCTCTAGTGAATTTTAAAAAAACTGCAGTATTGGTGATAGCAACTCATGGATACCAATTAACCGCCTGTAGCTATTACGTCCCATTCACATTAAGAATCTCCGTCGTCCTCTGGGCCCTTGTTATAAAAAACAGTTTTAGAAAGAATTGAGTGGCTGTGCGTTTTTTCACACTGTCTTTCTAGCGGAATTTCTTTGCCAAATCCATGCACAGTTTAACTTAAGGTATGTAAAAGCCATGCGTCAATAATTTCAAGTCTTTGAGATACTTGTGCAGAATACATATGGAGAACCTGCTGCCCGATCATATAAGAGTACCGACAACCCTGGAAATTAAGGAACAACTCGGATCATTTAAATTTACGAATTTACCTTTTGGTCAGGAATGGACCTTCATGTCGTTTCAGTATGCTAGTCAGCTGCATGTCGGAAATCGCCCACTTCATTTCGCATGCTGGAAAATTTTTAAACGCACGTTGGACTGCAAAGCAGATTGTCAGCTTCAAAGAAGGAAAATATGACATACCGATGATCTGTTTGGTCGTGTAACATCATTGCGTGATGTTCACTTAAACTCGAAAGAGTTTCTTAAATGAATGCTTACACACACTGATGGACGAATTATACTAATCGGTTTTTGATTTGACGTTGTAACTGTTAACTTCAAACTGACACGTTCAAGCACTTTAGATTTCAGTTGGATATCTGATCTTGTTTTTAACTAATGGGGCAACATAGTTACTGCCCGAAAAGCTCACTCCAATTTAATGAGTTGTTGAACGGAAACAGGTGCCTCCATGTGCCGTTTCGGTAGTGCACAGCATAGTGGAAGAAACATGTTTTGTTCCTACTGGTAAGTCGGTTTTGATAATCATGTTCATTTAAAATCACATTAAAATTATGTTATAAACGAAATTTCTTTGGGGATGTGATACTGTATTCTGTAATTTTCAAGAGGCAGCAACGGTGTGAGAAACATTTGCGCGACGATGTGTTATTGGGACCTTCAGAAAGACTACCAGGAGAAAAATAGGGCGCACACCGTAATCCTTCCTTCACACGTACTTCCTCGATTGTTAAACGTAGAAAACGTTACACAAACTTACTAAGTACTTTTGATCTAACCGACTTGGAATAAGGCAGAAAACAGTTTTGATAGGCTGTGCTTTGGCTGGGTCTACATGTTTACCTCGAATGAACTTAAGAATCAATCAAAAGCGCGATATCATGCAGAAAAGACATTTTTAATAGTTTAGTTTGCACTATATCGATGTCCACATATGTAGACTACAGGAAAATGGAAGGTTCCCGCATGGATTTATAATGTGGAATATTTTGGCGTATGCATCCTAGACGGCGAGGTCGATGCTGCATATCAAAGTTTGATAAGTATTGATGAGAAGAAACTTGATGGACACTGCCATTCTGAATAAATGGAATATCAGTAAACAGTTGGTCTGTAAGTATGCGAACAAAAGTCTTATAGTATTGTTGATGCATGAACCCTTTATTCAGAGTCCTGCTGTGTCAATTTATTGCCAACAAACAAAACTTGTTTGACTGAAGCGATAAACGTGTCGACAGTGCAGCGGTCAAGACAGGATAGATTTTGACGTCGAATGCTCAGCTGCAAGATATGTCGTTCAAAACCTAATTCCGAAATGAAGCTTTCGTTTGTTAATGATTTTTGTTTAGTTATTAAAAATGTTTTCAATCTATTCAGTAATTATAAAAGTGTTAACCGGTGGGATTAGGTCATTTAGGGTTGAATGTTAACAGAGTACAAAAAAGGATTTCCCAAGAGGTGGTAAGGCAACTTCATATCCAGGTAGCTGTTTGATATCAAATACCTTATAACTAGCCATAGCTATGGGTTTCACTACGACAATAGTCTCTGAGTTTGTACACTTAAAGAAGGGTTGAAATGAACAGCTTAGACCATCGAGATTTGTATACTGTAGAGTTGTTCAAGTATTAATATGCGTCTGAGGCGTTATCGGAGCACCAACGAACAAACGGATCCTTTTAGGCGAAACTCGAGTCTAGTGCTTCTTTTCAAAAGAGGCTGGCTGGAAAGTCTATCTGAATGCGAACGCTGCAATCAAATGTGAGTGATGGTCAACTTGAAAATAAACCAAATCCCCGACTACTCATCAGTAACCTTTTAGGCGACTCCGATTGTAAGGACGTGTAATGCAGGCTGTCTGTGTTTTTTTTAATCCCTTCAGTAACACACAGCGCTATTACTCGGTTGTAATCCCGGCGTAAATAGCAGATGTAGACATATTTTCGAAAAATTTAGACTCACATCAAGAACGCGCAACCAGCATGCTCTGAGTTACTGTTCGTACTAGTCATGGACGTCGATTACATCGTTAGAAAAGCACATTGCTGTAGGATAATTACACCCGCGACAGAATGAATGAAATTACGGAGTTTCTTAATTCCTGGCTGACCAAGCTGCAGTGTGTTCTAATCCTCTATCTACCGTTATTCGAAACGCAGCAATAGCAGTTTATCGCCGAATTTTGTCTGAATAATCCAACGCAATCACGCATCACGCTCGTTCCAAAAGTGAACAGCCCTTTTTGTCCCAATGGATTGATGTTTGTTGAGGTACCATCAAATTTTATTTCACCAGATATTGGCTGATCGCTGGAGTAGACGTTTGCAATTGCCCGCTTTTCAATTCACACTCCTACACTGTGGTGGTTACCTTAAAGTGACCTCACTACTCCATGCAATGCTGCGAAACTCATGCAGGACTTCTTCCATCCTGCGCGCTACCATTATCGATGTGTCCAAAGCGTTCGATTTTATCTTGAAGTACATGATTATCAGATCGATCCAGACTTTCAGTGCTCCTCCTCCTTTAAAATACCACCTTGTTGTTTCTTATCGGAACGTTTTCGCCACGCTCGAAGGACTCGCCCTCCGTCTTCAGAGTGGTGTTCGCTGATATTTATTATGGCAACGGATAAGGTGCTGACTCTTCTTCAACCGGAGCTTGACTACCAGTTCCACTATAAACTGGTCGGCGATTTCGCCTACATCAACGACCTGATCCTCCTGGTCGATAATACGACGCGTCTCTCTAAAAAGCTTGCAGCTGCCGCTAGTTCCCTGGAGCTATCCGGGCTGAACTTAAACACATGAAAGACTAAACTCATGGATACCTGTGGCGACCACAAGCAAAACACAACAGCTATAACTGCTGAGTCCATCAGTTTGGGCCCCGGACATCATTAACTCCTACACGATGGCCCGTCTCGCTATGTCGTTCACTTGGAAAGGTAAAGCATTCAACAATCATTGACTGTATTCACGCAAAACGCTGGATGAAACAACCAAAACACTCCTGAAGCCGCATAAGCGCCTACATCTTTCAAGATAGGTTGTGATATCTAAGATGAATCGCTCGCTAGTTTTGAGCAGACTCCAGCGAAGCACGCTTAAAAATATGGGTTTTACATATCGCCAGTTTGCTTAGCAGCGGCTCCGACTTCCCAAAAGCATACCAACCAGCTACATTAACAGTCTAATTTGCTTGGGCTACCCAAGGGTTCCGAATTTGTCCACCACCATCCTCATTTTGTGCAAGTCAGCAGCGGAGAGATTTCTCCCTAGTCAATGCTCAGTTCTGGGAAGAGTACCACTTCACGACAAACATGAACGTCTCCGTAGGCGTTCAGGGTGTCGTAGTGAAGAACAAGGAGGGCTAGGGCCGGGAATCCCCGAGCTGACCGAAGTGACCACTTGGTTTTCTGCCGTGGCTACTGAGGTCAACCAGAAAGCTTTACTTATACTTTCCAATCCTGCTGGATCACCCACGGTGTGCACAAATGCGTGGTCAGCAACCTGGCCGAAAAGTTGCGCAATCTGGGCTGTGCGGTCTTGGGAAGCTAAGAGTACCAACGACGACCTAGTTCATTAAACCCGATGTTATCGCGGTTCATGAAGGTGCTGCTCACAGTGCTTCTATTCAGTCAACTCTTATGGGTTGTGAGGTTGACTATTTCTCAATCATCTGTGATAATCGCTTTTCATTTTAACTTGTAACCTAGTTGCAGCGCGAATCTTCGACTGTATCTGTCCTCCGATCCTATGCCTACTGATTGTTCTAGATTCCATGAAAACCATCTACCATATTCATATGGGGGGCTTGGCGTTAATTGTTGATACCTTTTGACAACTGTCTTACTATGAAGGACATTCCTCCACCCCCATTGCGTAAACATTGACCCTGATGGCATCCTTGTTACCAGAAAACCGTTTGAGATTGAGAGACACCGCTTGTAATTTTTGTTCTTTCTGTTTGTTAACACATCACACAATTCCCATTCATCTGATGACTGGAATTATTAACGTGGCCTGCTCTGACGAAAGTACTTGTCAAGTGTTCAGTGTTGTGAACCATGTAGCGCCCTACATTTGACAAACAGTCTGCCTTGCATGTCCTTCTGTCACATTTTTGGTGCTTAAAGTTGGTCTCATCGCTTGCTGTTTATGTGAATGAAGCTAGAAATCTAATGCTTTCATTTACAGGGGGTTAACCAAATGTATTATTTGGATGCAAATGTTGTGAACAAATGTGGTTGTTGTTCAGCTGAAAATAATATGAATGTCAAAATGTAACACAATTTCAGCATGTTAATGTAGTTGTTTGCCACTTTAGTATACTGTAGCATCATCTAAATTAGTAATATATATCTCGTTAGCTAGACAATATGTCGGTGCGTAAACTTACTAGGCTATGAATCGCCAAGACTGTTCTCCTCTGGTTACACCTTATGCAGCATTTTCCTAATGCATTGCGTAATCGGTTACACTCTCACGGACCTAGTGTGTAACGATGAGTTTGTTCAAGTTATGATGCCCTTTAGCAGCGCACATTTGGAGGAGAATTTATTAGGGTTGCCAAATTTTTCAAATCGTGCCACTCTCACTAAGATGTTTTACATTCTTTGAATGAGATAAATTTTCATCTTGCTCCCTAAAGTCATGTGGGGACTATGTGAAAAGTCGAAGGACTCTTAGTATTGGTGGCGAACATTGAGTAATACCTTCTCACTTGTTAGCCTCTCACGGAGCATGACTCGAATGGGCACCATGGATATCGATTTTAACATAGACTTTTAACTGACAGGGATGAATATGAGGAATCATTACTGTTCGAAAACGTGACCACAGTTATCTGTTTACGCGTATTTCCATCTCATGCAAAAAAAACAGGTCAAACGGTTCACTCCGATAGTTGCGAATGGACTTAGTGTAAACACTTGCCACGCCTTCCGGTTCATAGCGTTTTTACATTCTCACAGCTGTCTTCGGGTCAAACTGCGATATGTTGCCAACATCCAAATAACTGAAACGTTAAGTAAACTTCTCTGGTAAAAACCCAGATGAATCACAATGCTGTCCACACGGCGCGGACTACAGTCAACAGTTGACGTTGGTGTGGATTTCAGAAGAAAAACTCGGAAAATATGCGTTCTGTAAGTTATTCTTTGTCATTTTACGATGAAGGCGAGACCAACTGCAATATACAAGTATTATAGATCGGTGAAGATTTCCCACTGAAATTAGCTACATGACTGAACAAACTGAACCCATTACTTCTGCAGATTGCACACAGTTGGGTGTGTGATCATCATGAGCAACACTGCAGATGCTTTGAAGACTATCACAGGTATGAGCCAATATCACATCAAGAGGCTGTTGTTGGTAAATCCGGTCGAACGATCGGACAGAATAAAGAACTTTTAGTCAAAGAAGTATTTGTATGAGCGCGTGTCGGTCCAGCACGCAGTCAAAGTATACATTTGGATGGCCATTTTACTTAATTACGCCCCTGGTGCCTACAGGTTAGACATCACTGAAAACAAAGACAGGATAGGGTCACAGTTGAAGACGTCTCACTACCACACGTATAGTAGCTTTAGGTGCGATGATTCGTGTGAAGCATCTTCATTCAAACAGAATGAACGAGAATTCCATACGTGTTGCAAAACTAGACATAAAGTTTGAGCACTGTTCAGAGAATCAACGTGTTAAATTAGTTCAACTATGTGGCGAAGGAAGGGTACGCCGATAAATGAGCTAATACAATGTGAGTCGGGTCTGTGAGCGTGTTTGTCAAGAAGTTGTGCGACAGATCCCGAATGTTGCCCGTAAATGTTGCATTTCCTTAAGTTGGTTAAAATTCCCTGGCTATAAAAGCAATACCACAAATGAAACAACGTTTTATCATGAATCTATTTAAGTGACGTCTAGACAATATCAACTTGACAGATTTCGACATACTTTCCTCAACGGTAATAATTGCGTCATATGGGTTGAGGGCGATGTGTTTGTTATCAGTTACACAGTCACTATTCCAAATCGTGAGCTTGATTGGTTGTGAGTCAGGGGAAGTCAGGGTTGTACAATATGATGCTGATGGTTTTGGCAACGATCAACATTTCTGATCGATTCTTTGACATTCGGTGAACAATCTGGAAAACATCTATCTTACTGACAGAATGATTGCAGTCGGTCAAGTGATCAACAATCGCGCTTGAAACCGTTCTAATCACATCCCTGTTCAGTCAAGCAGGATGACGTACACGCACTCCATCCGACAATCCCCCTGTAGTAGGACCAACATGTGATGCTGGACATCAGCAAACAAATGAGTACACACACTAACTGTTTGTAGAACATGGAATTATGTCTTTGATACGTGACATGATGACGAGTGTTGAACTGAAACTGATGTCCAATTGAGCTGCAAGAAAGTTTGTTTCAACTGACTTCCCTAGTTTTTTGGAGATTATTTCAGCCATCAGGTCTTCTTTGATTAGTGCACAAATACGTTGATAGTGATTGACTGGCTAGAAGCTGTAACGAACATTATTGGTTGGGTGACCTTTCCCATATCGGTCATTAAGCTGGTGTTTGACCTCATCAATGCACGATTGGTTCTTCATTCAAACATTTGATTTAGTTGTACAATCATGAAAAACACGTTAAATTCAGGAGAAGCAAGCAAACCGGCATACAGATGGATCTTCTCCACTGTTTCACCCTTCAGTGTAACCAAGTTGCAAGCTTATATGAACTTCGGCGTCAGTTACACAAGTAGATCCAATCGACAGTTAGCACATGCAGAAACTAGATATCTTCCCACGAGGTTATCACAAACGATCATTCAGCATAACAGTTGAAAGTTCCAGTGATAAGAAATTAGTGATTGAACGTCCGTAATTATTTGTTGCATTCCTTAACAAGAGACTGGACTATCTGAACACCCCTCGTGAGAGATTTGAAACTGAACTTGACAAGCATAAATCACGTGTGTGAACGTACTACTGTCATTTTTCCTCCCGAAAGCATCTCCCTAAAAATCAAGATTGCAGTGGTCATTCCTCAGAAGTAACCACTAAATGCTCTTGGAACGTAGTGGCCTGGAGTTCATTTGCCTTGGTTTGATGCAAACTAAGCCATGCAGAATGTTCCGGAAAGTGTGTCTATCTCAATGTGGTACGTTTGTATTGTTCAGCGCATGCGCAGGTTTGTGTTAATGCGAACAAAATATCGTTCAACATGTCTAATGATTTCCGTGTTTTCAGCTTGGACAGAAACTCTGCCTGCAGGATCATCGATCAGAGTGAACAGGACAATTGCTGTGTTTCTTCCAGAGATGAATGGACAATCCCAGCACCGGAAAAAAACGAAATTGACTGAGTTTTCCGATGTGATAACTAAGTCATGCCTAATGTGAGTTAGTCAGCGCAGCATACTAATCTAATCGGACACTGTGTATAACAAGGGCGAAAAGCGAGCATAGAGATTCCGTTTAGGCTGACTGTAGTTCCTACGATGACCGCAAAACTATGTGCAGTTAGAAGTGATTTCCAATTCCTATTAAACAAACTCGCCCACCAAACTATGTGGTTAATCCATTTGTCAGAATTCTTCACTGTCTTAGTATCATGAACCTTTGTTAATTCATTTCAGTTGTTCGATATTTCTGTTGAGCAGAATTCTGTTGTTGGACAATAGTGCGATAAACTTCACATTCAACCAAATCGTTCCAAGTCAACTCACAGTCCAGCCTTCGACTCATATGTCTTTTTATACCTCGTAACGTAAACCGACTGATAGGTATTGTTTACTGAGTTGAAGACTACATTTGACCCATCAAAGAAACAGCTATGCCCTCATAATATGTATCTTATGAGACAAGATGTTAACTTGTTGGATAATTACATTCCAATGTCACTTTGGGAAAAAATTGAAATTCAACAGCTTTTGAATATACGTTTTGGCATGCAGTGTGGCAGACTGCGATAGGCAGAAGGTCAGTCCAATTGGGCCAGTGGCATGTAACCGTATTAACTTGACATGGACATCTAATGCTTACTCATGGGTTTTATTCTTGTGTTGCGCTGTTCGTGAATTCCATAGATCGGTTTATCTGTGTAAGCCTGTCATAACCAAGACACACGAATATGTGCGTTTACAGTGTATATAATGTGACCCACGTTTCCTTAACATTGCCCACATCGTTTGATCTCACTGTTCGACTTCTTGAGGTTGCTGAATATTTTCTCTACACTTATTCCCCGACTCAACTCTGGAGAGACTTATCAGCCTTTTTTTCCCAAATGTAAGGTGGTCATAAAACCCGGCTGTATGGAATACTACTACCATGATATAGTAACAACCTTTTTTCCCATTCTTTCCCCAAAATCTTACACGTTTACATACTGTAATCTAACCTCTCCAGTTCACAGGCTACCACAGTCCCACGTTGATTCTTCTCAGAAGAAAATAACAATTTCGTGAGTCGCTTCACGGACGTTCAGTAACCAAAGACGGGTTTTCTAACAGTTACAGGTTGATTTTCAAGTTCCCTGCCCTGGTGATTGACTAATAGGGGAATCCAAGCGAAAAGATTAGAACAAGCCTCTTTCAAGAAAATGTTCTCACCGCTTCACCGACAAACACAAATAGAAGCGTGACAAACTCACGTTCAATGGAGCGGGCTCAATTATGGCGGAAAGCGCGGTTGCTGGAGTTGATTCTCCGCCTGCCCCAAAACGAGTGATTCGATAACAGTTCAGACGCTTAGTTGAATTGCTTGGTTGATCAACAGAAACAAGTGCTCTGAAGCATCACAGCTGGCCAAACAAACATTCTTCTCACGTATATTTAAGCAAAAACCAAGACCGGTGGAAATTACTGACTACAAATCTGGCAGATATGACGACGTTTTATCTATCGGAAGTGACATTCTCGCGAAGCACGGAGAAAATGGGACGCTGCTTCCTTGTAAATAAATTTAGCAATCTCATTTTTCTGGCTTTTTTTTACTCGTTTCATACGTCCAACTTACCAAGGCAACATACTGTGATTAGTGAAGCAGTCCGTCACTTATGGTTCCAACCACCGCAGAGAGGACGCCAAGCTTATAAGATTAATTCAGTTCATACGCTGTTTATTTGCAAACACGCAACAAATGACAATGACCGAGTAACTGATAACCACACGATAATTACCAGTTTTCTTCTCAATTAAACTTCAGTTTGGCTAGGATCAGACAATCGTAGTAATATACGTCCTTCAAACTTTCAAGAATATAGAAACTAAGTGATTCGCTGCTGCAGTGTAGCATGCCCAGCTTCCGAATGGATGTCACTACAGGGAGTACCTTTCTGACGATTTGTCTGAATTCACATTCTCATTTGTTATAATCCCTGTCTGAGGTTAGTTGATGCTATCCACCAGGTAATACAGCTTCAGCTGCTCATCTACAATCAGTAAGTGTCCTACAGTAACGTCATTGTGGGAAGTTTGTGAAATAAACCGCCATCACTGGTTGTTAGGACGAATGGCGGAGTTAGTAGGCTTGGTTTATGGTTCAAATTTTTGGTTGCTTGCCAAACTTGACAGTTGGACTGGAAACGTTTCGTCTCTGCAAGAGTTCGGTGATTTTATGTTTGCATCCCAAGTGCCAAGCTATGAGAACAATTAAATATCTAAATAGAATCGTTGGTTTAATGAAACACTTTACTCGGTTGTCAACACCACTTATTTTTAACAAGGCACAGTAAATCATCAAACAGCTTGATGCCTCTAAACCTGGAATCAACAAGTACTAAATCATACGCAAAGCAGCGCTCCGCCTGTTTAAGCAGGTTGCACCTGTTTCCAGCATAAAATCTCCCGAATTCTTGTGCCGCATCAACGGGACTTAAATTGGTTGGGATAGACCGACTAACAGGGTTTCTTAGTGTTAATCTAGGTAGAGATTTGAGCTGTAAGCTTCTGGCAACGAACAAGGTGACAAAGTCAGTGTGTGAGAGCTTGAGCATACGGCTTTGTGAGTAACACTTGGTAAAGGCCATTGAGTGTTCAGCCTTATCCAGTATAGCAGAATGGCGTTTTTACCTGAAAGCCAAATGACCACTTTTTATTGCTGTTGACCCTTTAACCTGAAGTTGCATAAGTAACCTTTTATTGCTTCTGACCACTTGACCTTGCGTTTGATTGGCTACTGATTGTTATTTTCTCAAATATGAATGAGTCGGTGAGGGTCATCTAGTGAGCTTCGATTTGACTGGTTATGCATTGCCGACTTTGACCACTGATTTACTGTTTTTAGCTTGATACACCGACCATGGCTACGTTCACGTCTCCTCAATAATCCCATCGTCCAGTTTGATGCGTTTGTTTGTTGAGCAGGTTGATTACTTCCAGAAATTCTTCTGTAATTCTGACGTTTATCTGAACAAGGGCTTCTGCGTTGTCCACATTTAACGTGTTTCCATTTTTTTCTCGTTGACAGAAATCAACGAAAATTAATTACATCTCTTGATGGCTAATTCGTGTTCACGTGGCCATGCAACTAGTTTCTATCTGGTTTGTTCAGTGAAGTTCTTTCGTCTCTGTTGCATTCGATTTCTTACACCAGTGAACTTGCGTTTCCTTTTCAGCAATGATAATATTATTTGCATAGCTACTTTCAGTTTGTGTAATATCACGTTGCCTTGTGGTTGCAGAAGTCTTGCAGTTGTTATCATTATGCCTTCGAGGTACGGTAGTTCAATAGTGCCTTACTGATTGTTCCGTAAATTTTCTCTTTGTAATAGTCTACGCCTAATTAAGTCTTGTAGATATGTATTACGAAAAAATATCCGTCGAAATAATCGATCCTCTGCTGTTTTGAGTTATACAATGGTGCGTTGTGTTTATGCTATCCTGAGCTGAGTTCAAATACTACTCTTTTGTAGCCATTTTGGTCGTTCTTACGGATTTGGACTACATGTGATGGTTTCCATCAAGTTCTCCAATGAATAATACATCCAAGAAAGTCTATTCTATAGTTGTTTTCAAACTCTGTTTTGAATTCCATGTCGTTGAAATTGCCGTCGAATTGTTTTTATGTATCTCTTTTCTCTTAGCGTTCGAGTACTACTGGTTTATAGCTAACGCATATCGAGAACTTTCGATAATCTTTGACTGTGCGACGCTTTCCAGCATTTGCGTGATTGGAGGTGAAACAAACAACTATAATTAGCCAACGGTACTGCGATTACAGTGTTACATACAACTGCCAACAGGCAACTAACAGAATAGAAATGTTTTAGCACGTTTTCACTGACTTACGATGATTTCGATTGCCAACCTGTTAGAGAAACAAACCATTGACACAACTTTATGTTATAACCTCGACTGACTAAGTCTACGATAGACCCTGATAACTTGTTCCAACAAGCACACGTCCGGATACCGGAAGAATCCAGTCAAACAGCCTACATAATAGTGTTTCAATGAGTTACTCATCGGACGGCTGTATCAGCTAGAGATAGGTATTGTTTTAGGCAGAGACGGAGGTTGATGCAAAAGTCCATGTGCCCTGATTGTTCCGCTTGTGAACTGCCGATAACGCGTTTAGGACTGTTCAAGTTTGTGCAACGAATGAAGCAATGTAGTCCACTTTCTTGCCTCATATTGCGACTTCACAGTAACACTGATGTCCCAGACGAAACAGTGATGGCAAGTTAGGATAATCAGCAGAGAGTGGGGATGTGCCGTCGATAAACAAACTGAGCGGAACTGTCCGAGCAGTTTAATATGTAACTCGTGCACCGAACTCACTCCCTTCGTCGTTGGTATAGTATTATAGTAAAAGTCAAGGGTACTTGAGTCTGTTGTCCACAATTGTCATTCACGGCTAGTGATATTCAACTATTCGTTTCTACAAAGGTTATCAACACAATCCACGGATGTACATGTATTACTATGCATTCGACCATTGTGATCGGAAGCACGTGTTGTGTAGCCTATACGCATGAAAGTTTTCCCTCTCTTTACAGGTACGTATTTCCTCTGTCCTTAAGCTTGAATGGTCTAAATCTTAGTATCGTCGACATATGATGATGACGAAGAAATTATAAACTGTTCATGTCCTCTCACCGGCAAAGTGAGAAAAACGTTCCCTTATATGTTGCCAGTCACACGATCTCAGTTAGGAAATGCTCCACCGAATACACGCAGTGAGGTGACGCGATGAGGACAAAGTGTCCAACTTTGTCCAGCGCCACGGATTAGTTGAAAATAGATAATTTTTCAATCCCGTTAATTCGATCTAATGATAGTTACGCAACCGAAACCCCTTGTGACGGCCATTTAATGAAACGATACGCACATGAACTCCAGAGGAGTGCGAAGTGTGATTGTGGCAGACTAACAGTGTGTTGCTGAGTACTTCGTGCTTCCGGTGGAATTGGGTCAAACTCTTCTGTCTGTCTGCGATGATCTCACTGAGAACCATGTAAAGCCAACGTGTTCAGTATGCCTGACCGTGAGAATCGAATTAACTACTCATATCTCATTAACGCTATCTTCTCCTCGGGTCTCCTCCTTGAGAAAAAGTGTGAAACACTAGGAAAACTGTTGCGCGTGCATTTTAAAACCTCCGCTAACGTTTATTTTCTAATCTGTTACCTCAGGTTGTCCACCTACTTAATACTGAATGTGTAACGTACAACGCTATCAATCACGGAAAGTTAAAACAATTTTACTGACGCACTTGTTTGAACCACCACTACTCATCAGTGATTGATTGAACTATCTTAAAAACTCTGTCGATTTGACGCACACATGTTTTTAACTTGACTTTGTGAAGGTTGCCACCTCATTTTTTAATCTGTTGATACACTTGGATTCTTTGTTTAGCCGCGTTTCTTCTCTGATTTCCACCTGTGAGGAAGTTACATGTGACCGTTGTCCTTGTGTGTGGATTACCATTCGCCAGAGTTGTAACCGTCCAAACCTTCCGAATTTAAAAAGAACCCGAAAGAGAACACCGTGTGGAGAATGGTTTCCGTGAGTGACCTCAAGTTGACCGGATACAGATCAGGAAGGTTCGACCAGTATGCAACGAACTATATGAAGGTGAGCAAAACGAGGTACTGTTCCCCACAATCTGAGTTACATTCTTGCAGATCGTACCTTCAGTGGCTAAAATAGACGAAAAATCGGCCAGTATTCGTAATCGATATAGGTGGTTCCGTAATTGCCCATATTCGCCGTTCTCTAAATCATAGCGTCGATAAAATCCGGCAGATATCTTTCAGTTTTCGTTCATCAAAAACTGGATTGGCTATACTACAGTATCTTGCCCTCGTGAGTGTTCGATCATACATGAGTGTTATCGTCTACATCACCTGTTGCTGCGTATTTCTTTCAGTCATCAGCCATACTGTTCAAAGGTAGGTTTCTTGAAATAAGTTTTTGTGGATCATTTTGAAATCTGCCTTTACTCTTCTCTGGTGCATGAAAGAGTGGACTGAACAACCATATCAAAATTGTAAAACAAGTTGCAAAAAAATTTTCAAAGCACTAATTTCATTCTTGTCCAGAAATTCAAACACCATGGCGAGCATCTGTTGTGAATCCTAAAGGACCATGCAATAGGAAAGCTTAACTGGTAAGCATCAGTGTCTACACCAAGTGGCCGGATGTCCACATTATATGACAACTGAATACAAAATACGCTACACAAGCTATCTGAACTCGTTGGCTATTCCGCTTGTCAGAGACGTCGGTTACGCACAACTTTACTGTACCTACTGCATCTTTTAACAACAGCGTCAACTTCTAAACCTCCTACACTTGTAACCTAAAGCTTATGACAAATAACAATAAGTCTGGCAAGCTTTAAAGCTTTGTGAACATCTTCAACCCAACACTGCTAAAAACCCTGGAAGGGTCATCTTGTGTCGAATGTTACAAAGCCCCTTGACAGACTAGCAGATAGTCTTAAACCCTAACGTTCCAGAAAATAAGTGGTCACTAGAATTTCTGTTCAGTCGAAAACTGGAGACTAAGCTGAACATCATAATCCCTGTATCGAAAAGGAGAAAGTGCAACGGAAGAATGGAAAAAATTGTAGCAGAACATGCTTTTTAATCGAAGAATCTATCCTTTTAAGCACATTCATCGTGCTATATTGATCTTCTGGTAACAAAGACCAGTAATCAATAAGTTGTGGACACCATAAAAACCAGATTTTTCTGAACAGAGAGGATGCGCTGTATAATCGAGAAGAACCAACTCGTCAACTTGATATGCTACGGCGAAGCGTGTCTTCCTAAAACCAGACTGTAAACTGAAATAAAATTGCGCTCATCAAGATGCACAGAAGACAAGTTTTATATGGGAAGTAGTAGGCAAACAGAAGATTGATAAATAGCATTCAAGTCGTTCCCTTAAACCTCTTTAACGGCTGAGCTGAATAGGTTTCCATCAAAGACGCCAGGGATCATTATTTTATCCCTCAGAAACGCCGTCTTTCTGAGAAAACGGCTTTAATCAAGCAAAGTGAGCAAAAAATTCGAGATGACCTTCAGTATTTTTGTAAGTACCCGGTTTGTAATCTCCCTGTTCGTCGGTAACTTGTGATCCTTGACTACTGTTTTCAGTAGTCTTTTTTGAGAGAGTTTGTCGGCTACCATTCACCCTATTAACAGCAATATAATTTTCGTCTTACTGCACATGTTTTCCGACGGAACACATCTTTTTGATTCAGTTGGTTCTTGATGAGCGCGGTCAGATCCATCATTATTGGGGGAAATGCTTACCGTTTTGTTTGCCTGAAGGGAGAAATTGAAGTTTAATCGAAAAGTTGCTCTATTTTTTAAATGTCCCGCGTCTACCGGCTTTGTACACATTTTATTTCTCCACGTTCGGTTGGAGCAAGTTTTGTTCATTAAAAATGTTGTTATGCAAGTGCACTTTGTTGGCGTCGTGAAATTACAAACGATCTAGAAAGGCAAATGTTTGCTCGGTATGTTAGTCAGACACACGTACATCGTAGTGACCAGGCTGTACTACCAGGCTGATTTGTGTAGAGTTCGACTTGCATATAACACAGCTGTACGGAACTCTCTATTTGGTCTGAGTTGTTTTTACTCGGGCCCTCGGTTTTTAAGCAACCCGGCTGTTCCTACCTAGGTGAAGTGATTGCTTTAGCTTGCAGTACTGGTAGGGGGCGCCAACGTAAAAGGAAAAGCCACCGGTTACATTCTTCTGCTTTCATACTGTGCGTCATCCAAAAACATTTGGCTGTAGTTAAAAATGTGACAAATCACATACTTACCGGTTATAATTTTGTGTGATTTGGAGACCTGGCTTCTTTTAAAGGACCATATTTTCAGTTTGGATTGCTCTCCATATAATAACTAAGCTCCAAAAATATGCATCGATATTTCACGTGTTGTGGCAACCCACTAGGGTGTATTTCTCGAAAAGCTAGATGGTCGATAAAGCAACAGGGTGGAACTATACATGTGCATCGTTCCCACCGTGTGTTCATTATTGAAGATGAGAATTTACCGTATCAGATCATGTGATACGGATCTTCAATGGTCAAACGGCGGAACAGCTTCGAAGTCAAGAGACACCGGATAATGATTTGATCAAAATTTACAGATGTCACCAGTCCGATTCAATAGCTTGTGATAATTCATCTCACAACTTAGAAAAACCACTCGATCACTGAGGCTATTGCCGTATAAAATGCACCTCAGTAACACTTTCATCAGTACATACGCAACTGACTGTATCTTCATCAGTTTGATTGTTCCTTTCGTTAGGCTTTTTGTTCCACGAGTAATCTCCGTGACAGCTGCGGTGAATAGTGGTTCATTTCAGTCGAACAGCTTCAGTATCGTTAGCATGGCGGTGTTCCTAGAGACGTCGTTGTCACTGAATGAAAGAATTTTCCCATTTCCCCACCATAATCTATTATCACAGGAGGGTTCCTTGGAGTAAACAGAACATGTTCTCCATGTCTCAACAAACAGCTGGTATACTAGTTAGTGTTATCTCCATTCTAGGTGGTACAAACCAAATGAGCGTCCATGCTGGCTAAAGATATTACCCGAACGGGTGTAACCATTTGTACAATAAAACCTTTTTCAGTAAACAAGGTAGGCGGGGGAAACTCCGGTGTTGTAAAAGTATTCTGCAACTTGAGAGCGCGAACCGATTTTTATACTGGCTGACCTGGCAGTTTATCCCAGTTGGTTTGGTCTACCTTCCTTTAGCAAAGAAGCTAACGCTGATCTTCACAGTTGAAGGTGAGACGGACTCTTGGAGCCAATTAATATGATGGCAGCGATACGCTTGCGGTATTGATTGATACAACCAGTATGGTTAATTTTGACGGTGACTAATAGATATCAGTGTTATTTTGACTCAGTTGACATTCTTCTTGATTAAACGGTCCTCTGAAGTTGACTGCAGTTAATTTGGTCTTTCTGTCTCAGTGGGGTTTCACTCGTACAATATGAAGCCCGGCTACTCTGGATGAACTACTTAAGTCGTTATTGAACACGCAACTCCTAGTGTCAGCTTTTAGTAACAATGATACAAAAGAGGAATAATCATGTATTTTCTAGAGAGGAGGAAAACATTTCACCATACACAATGTAAAGATTGAAGCGTTAGTTGTTTGAAATGCGCGCTAAGAATATCGATTAATCAATTGGTATACCCAGTATGGTTTGCGGATACCAAAGCTGACTAGCTTGAAAGTACACAAATAAAGCTTTATTAGAATGGCACAGAAACGCTCATAACCATATCGACTCTGTATATCATATCACTACTCCTACTCAGGGCCATTGTGCTCAGAGCGAATGTGACTGCCTGCCCAAAGGAGGCTGACGGATACTCCAGTGAAATAGCGTATATAATACCCTACCCATGACCTGTCAGTGAGGTGCGTAGGGTTAACGAGCTTCAGTAATACGTCTTTTGGCCACCACAAAGACAAGTTCGTTGACGGTCTGAGGTTACTTACATGCACCAAGGAATTTAGCTTACGTAAATAAAATTCCATTCAAATTCTTATAGACCTTCCAGTCAGCCGTTTTCGAAGAAACAGCTAAACCCTGGTTTACTCTTGTTAAATTTCTTTAGTACTGCCTATCTTTGCGATGACGCGAACTAGAATTCCAAACATATTTCCGTGAGGCGACTACTTTGATCTTTGAGTGATTAGCCTCAGATTAGACATGATCTAATCATCACACCCGAAATTATGGCAACACCAGTTTGTGAGTAGTGCTCAAGTTACCCGATTGCCTAGTGTGGATATACGGCTGTTTTGTTTCCTTCACATTTACTCCACGACAATGACTAAGTTGAAAACATTAAAATATTAAATGTGTGCGACATTCTGGTTAATTGCGAATGACAGACAATTTTATATTTGAGATGAAGTTTACGTCCTTCACCGGTGATCTCAGCTTTCGCTTACATATAGGCTTTAAAGCCAACTCGTTTTCAGTTTAGGCATAGAAAGTTCAAGAATTAAATTGCTTGCATTGTTAACACGCTTTTTTAACTCAATGTTTCCATCGGTGTGCTATAGCAAACCATTGGTGAGAATCCCCGACATGTTCAGCTTGAAACGGTCGATTAAGGAAAACACAAGTAACTTGTGGAATTCGTCGGGAGCCAGAATGTTCGGAACAACTTGCAAAAAATTCTTCACGAAACCGAGCATTTTTCTGTTGGCACTAAGAGGATACTTGATTTAATTCCTCCATATCATACAGGTCACGTAGCCCATATCTCCAGAAATTTGTGGAAACCCCATAGTAATAATTAATTACATAACTGGTTTATGGGTTAAGAAATAATTACATTTGAAGTTCGACTCTCCGTAACCTAATTCAACCAAACATTCTGAACGTCACTAAGGACACACTGAATATTTCTCAACTTAGCCCGTTATTTCGTTCACTGTTTGCGTTTATATTTCATCACGTCCTATTTTAGAACACACCTTTGGCAAACTGTCAGTTACGACGGGACAAACGACAAGTAAATTCAAACTTCATGTCTTAAAATTTATCCCATTATTTATAAAGGTCAGCAAATTGATTATTTATTGCCATTTTTTATTCCCTACGAGTGTTTTATTGGTATATACTAAAATGGTTTCAGTGGTTCAATGGCCGATTTCTAAAAACGGTTGTTTTGCTTATTCTATGTGAGCCTAACATACTAGAGAACAGTGAAGGCTGACATCGTATTAGTCACCTTTAGCTAAATGTTGATGTATCTTTGCAAATGTATACAACAGGCCTATCATGCAATCAACGGGAAGGAAGTTGTGCAAAAAGTTGAACTGATAGTGACTGTGGGCTCTGGTACTACTGATGAGTAGTGAGGGATTTTTATTTTTCCGTAAAAAAAATGAGCATTACCCATAAATTTTCCAGTCAACTCTTTACAAAAAAAAACACCAGACTCGAGTTTCGCCTTAATTAGGGCACGTCACTAGCGCATACTCTTGACACGGTCGGTAATTGAACTCTGGCGTTTCCTTCATGGCGTAACCGTAGTGACCATTACGCCACTGACCTTACCTTTGATAATGTGGCTGGAGGTTCACATATGATTATTCGGTCGTTCTTGGTATGAGGTCACTGTTGCAGTGATCGCTAGACTTGCCTCAGGAAAGCATGGCCGGTTCTCTAATCCCGGCCAAGTTCTGACCACAGTTCCCATTGCAGCCCACTTTGTACGTAAAACGTGTTATCTACAATACCCGAATTGAGCAAATACCTCTGACGACAATATTTGTATAGATGCTACTCTATCGGTCCTGTGAATCCGTCAGTTTCTGATTACGTAAGTTTAGGCTGCGGTCTCAACGGAGTTTAACAGTACTTTCTGTCCTCCGTTTTTTCAAACGTTTGGCCTGGTTTTTATGTCCTCCCTACTCTCAACCCTATACAGCATATCATCCCAGTGCACTAATCTGATTCTTGATTAACAACGTTGTCTGTCTTCCTTCAGATGTCTTTTCCTTTAAAGATTTCTCACAGGTTTTTCGGCTACATATGCTTAATCCACCTATGTGTTCTGACTACACCCCAATGTCTCTCAGCATTACACCTCTGATCTCTTTTGACAAAAAATCCCTGAATCTTCGGGCACAAATTTGTTCAGCTAGAAATTTAGGCGGTCCCCAACGTGTGTCTGTACGTCTATACAGTTTTCAAATAGTTTTGATCAATTCGTTGGTGCCAATCAAATGGTTACTAAACCATATCTTTATTCAGATTTCTTAAGGAGTAGGTGAGGTTTATTTTGTGGACAATATATTCTTTTCCGTCAAACTTCGGTAACATTTCCTGTTGGAAAAAATCAGTACAGCAATCTAAATCCTTAAAGGATTACACCGCACGTACGTGCTGGCATCCACTTGATCAGCAGCTGAGCCTGTTCGGACTGTCACAAAGATGAATTATATAACCGGGAATACAGAACCAGGGTGGCTGTCTTGGCGTCGGTGACAGTCGGGAAATTAATCAAACTGAACTACCAGACTTTGTTCCGCTTCGTTATTTTTCCGTCCACACGCGGCAGTGTAGTAAACTCTGGATAGAAAACTTTCTTTCGCTTTATAGTATTCGTCAGGCGGTCTAATCTGACATGGCTTATTGTAAACACTGTCATAAGGAAATTTGCTCTATTGTTCGACTACTTAATACGTACGTTGACTAATCGGTGCTTTCTTTTGTGGGACAAACTTAGTATTCAGACTGGTTAGTAACAATGCTGACAGTCACAAAGACGGATAAACAGTAGATAATCAAACATAAATTAGATCAAATGCATATATCCTTATCATTAAAACAGTCATTGAGGTTGTACCGGGAAATCGCTCGTTTCAGGTACTAATATTGAATCGATTCAAGTAAAATGAAATTTGCTGTACTTGGTAGACGAATGCGAAATATATGACATTTCGTCTACAGATCAGGTCATGGTAGACCATGTGATCACACCGTGTATTCTTTGGGTGGTGTAGGTAACTAACAGTGTCTTTTTTGAAAATCCTTTCAAATTGTGATCATCTTTCCTTTATCTAGATAAAATTTCGGTCGTCATAGAGTTAAAAAAAGGGGGCTTCCAGATAAATTTTGTGTGTAAATGACAGGAAATTCATTAGCGAGATTACAGAACACTTTTGTAGAAAAAATGTTTCATATTAAGGATGGGGAGTAGTTTACGAAACAGTCGAGTTAGTTAATGCACTCAAGTGAGTGAAGTAGAATATTGCAACATCCTATGAGGATCTACCAGAGGATGTTGTATTTATCAATTTTCCGCAGCGCCCAAATATCCTGATACAAGGATGATGTCCAAATTCCGCTAGCTTTGAAAGAAAAGCCTAGTCAGATCGGTAAGATTTTACAGTACTTTCCAAGACTACTTGTGACATCAGTTCGGGCAGTACAAACGAAGGCAACTGGTCAAGATTCTGCACTTAACTTCTTAGAGGTTAACAGAGGTGTACAAATCGTAATATCGACCTGTGGAAAATAGTCCTCAGCGCAGCAGACTATATTAATTTGTTGCGGCTAATGTGATATACTTCTTAAGGCGGTACTATCCCCATACGTTTCAGAAATTTTCTCACATGCATGCAGTACACTCAGAATGCACAACAAAGGAAGAAATTAGGGAGCTGAAGCAACTTGTAAGATGTCATACTGGTTCATATGTGCATCGACGATTTCAAGTTGCAACAAACCAACTGATAAGTATTCAGGAGCACATCAGCGTGCCATGTAAAAATGATGGCTTTGCATTGTGATTCAGGTCTCTGGACAAGTGAACAGCCTGAGTATAAAAGACGAGAGGATTCGAGCAGTTTTGTGAGGTAATTAGTCGTCAGGTCATTAAAATCACTAGGATTGTCTGCCATTCTTTCACATGAGAAAGTGGATAAGTTACGGAATTAACTAGATAACCGTTTTACGTTCAAAATCTACAACTCGTAACTAAATACGTCTGAAATGGCCCATGTTTCCAAACAGTTAAACCACCCGGTTTTCTCAACGACATGATCTCATCTGTGGCAAAGGTGATCGGATGCGAGTGTCAAGCTATTTACGAACGATTTTTTTTATGATGAACTAATGCTGAACTTTTCCGTAGAACTGTTTCCAGTTGACGTAACTAGACGTCCTCAACAATATAGAGAGCTTAATTACCCACTCATTTATCACATTCCTCTGTAGGTGGTAAGCACAATAGCATTCATTCGGACTAACTAGAAAAATACCTTCCAATGTGACCTGTTCCTCAGAAGAATGATCCCAAGTGTTGATTGGCCAGTTGTAAGTAGATTGTCTCTCGGAACTCAGTTTAACATGATCTTCAGGGTGAACCGGTTTCTAGAAACGACAAATTAAAATGCCCATTTGCTGCTCAAATGTAGCCAACCAGCTTCTTAAAAGTGGATACTTTCTTTCACAACTTTCTAAACCAGATCGCTGATGAGTAGTCGGGAAGTTCGTTTATGTTCAAATTGATCATCACCCACATTTGATCACAGCGTTCGCATTCAGATAGACTTTCCAGCCAGCCTCTTTCGAAAAGAAACACTAGACTCGAGTTTCGCTCTCATTAAAGCTCGTTAGTAGTGCATATCCTAGCCACGGCCGGAATTTGAACTCCAGCCACGCTTTGGATGAGTCAACCGTGTTGACCACTGCGCCACTGACCTCACATTAGGCGTGACCGAATTATCAAATTTGAACGCCCAACCACTCTCGCTTGTGAGCAATGATCAAGTTGCCCAATCGTCTCGAGAGGAGAAACAGTAACCGGCCTGTTAACTCTAATCGGTAAGGACTTCCGGAACAGGTCGAAAGTAACAACTTCGACAAAGCTACAACACCAACTTACTCGTTTGATTTTCATAGAATACTCCTTTTGCCTTCGGTTGAGCCCAATCTGGAACTACCTACCAGAGTCTGTTGTAACTGCGTTGGTGTTGATTGGATTCAAGTAGAGGCTTGACACACGTAATCGGGGCATCCTACCTGGTAGTCAGATGACTTGAAAATCAGAATGGTTCCCGTAGAATCTTGGTATGCTGGACCTCCCACTGCTAATGCTAAATAGCTCTTGCTGTTTTATGTTGCAGTGCGATCGATGTACACTTGACAGATCACGAGTGGGTTTCTACTGTTCTCACTAGTATCTCGCACTATCCTTGGTAACCTTCCTTATACAGGCTGTGTAAAACGTAAGAATTCTCCCAGCTTGTCTGTGTTTTCTGACCCGCCTAAAATAGATTCGGATGTACATGAGCATTCCAGTTAACTCTAGTCTGTAAGTTTCTTGTGAATCCTACAAACCATACATAACCTTGAGGGTAACACCGTGAATTTCATTTTACAACCTTTTGTGTAGATTTATACGATTCAAAACAACACTGTTAGCACATATAAAATAGTACATTCTGTCTAGCCAATCGCAACTTGGTCGTGAACTACATTTTTAAAGACATGAGTGCTGTTGTGAAACAAAAACAGTGCGCTCCGGCCAAGAGGGTGGGTAAAAATTGCTAATGATTACCGGTTTGGTTTCCAGCAAGACTTTGATAATTGTGGTTAATACATTAAGACTGAAGAAGCTGACGACAGAGGTTGCGATCAAAGGTCCTACGATCATTGTCCAAGGCAAACCGACACTCAACAGCAACACTTAACGCAATACTCGATGTGGAAGCATAGTGAAGTGAGAAATCCAGTGAGATTAGCGTACCTCGGTTTGTTTGTCTACCAAAACATTTGTCACCTTCGAGTGAAATCTTTATCGTATATGAAACGCTGGTTAACATGCGACGGAGCCAAATTTCAAACTAGTCTTATTTTGAGGTTGGCGTTGTAAGGAAGTTTCTTCGACTCACTTAAATTCGGAAATTATGTAATATTAAAAACCGATATGGTTAATCTTCACAGACTGACCATGGCTAATACTTTGTTCTACGATTGGTTGCAAACGAACAGTCTCCGATGTGGCTTTGTCAGAAGTATCTTTTTGTTCTCCTATAAGTGTGTAGGTTCACCAGAAATGAAATCAACTAGAACAGAGCGTATCTTCTACTCTGACATTAGTTCCTGTTGCTTTCTTTATCTGTGGATAATTTTCGATGTGATTTTCTGACGTTGATGAATCGATTTTGCTGTTTCTTCTCACAAGTTTCTTGTGTATTTTGTTCTTTTAGATTTAAAAGGTACAAATGTTCTGCTCACTTGGTAAATTCACTCTGCTTGAGAGCATAGCGGAATTCAAAGCTGTGTAACGTACTTTATAGGCTACATTTTGTCTGCTTACCCAACATATTCAGTAAATTGGAGGAGGGAAGTACAAACATAGTTGCTCCCTGGAAATTTAACGTTAAATACTTAAGAGTTAACTTGATAAAGGCTTTATGAAAAGTTCAACTTGCAACAGCTGTCAGATTTAGTTTTGGTTTAATTCGAATCACAGCGTGCACCTCGACACGATGAAACAAATATTTCACAAGGGTACGCAGTATCCGTAGATCTCTCATCATAATCTAGGGTTAACTACTGAATACCAGAATCTACCGTTCGCAAACTGGTTTCTGTCATCCTTCGCTTAGAGATTTCCTACCAAAAACCCTTCCGCAGAAGTCTAGTTCATATGCCCTTCTGCAATATCACACCCGTTATTTATCAACCGCATTGAGTGAACTATCGATTTACGCTCATTCAAGAATTTTCACGATATCATTTTATTTCCAGTGTCAACTAATTTGATGTGCACTTCCGTGGATCACATTCTCGCGACGAGGCTAATTTTGTACAATAGGGAGACTCACAGATCGTCAATTTCAGGTCTTAGTTGAATGTACTTCATAACAACCATTATTTCAGTAAGGCTGATAGAATTTAATCAACAGTCAATTGACACACGTGGTGTCGCGGGCAATTTTATTTCTCTTCGGGTGTATCTCGAATCGAGTATTTATTTCAACGGATGCCAGTCTACTTGCAGTAATGTAGTTAGTTTTGAATTATTAACTTCCGAAATTGTTACAACACCCTCCGTCGTGACAAATTCTCAGTGTTCCATTGAAATCGAAGTTTGCATTCCAGCACATGTGCACAATCGAATGGCGCCAATCGGCCTGTCGGTATGAATTACTACGAGCAACAGACGATCTTCTCAGCGGGTGGGCTGCTTAATTAGCCTATCCAAAATTGAGTGCGACCTCAGACAAGTGGAACAGCTCAACCACCCGGAATGGTCAGGCGTCCTAGGACTGTGGTGTTCTTCTGATTTCGTTATATGAATCGCCAATGTATGTGCTAGAAAAGTGATCGTCGATACGCCACTTCAAAAACAGTCATCGTGTAAGAGCCCAAAGTACTATTATGCAAGAGTAAGGTGACCAAACATTTTGTTAAGAGAGTACTTCGTTTACCCTATATTTGATATCTATTTAATATTTATCTTGCACAAATCGACATTTTCTTGGACGACATTTTTAAAAACGGTGTATCTAACTATGTTACTCGTGAGTAGTCGGAAGAATATAATTATCAAAGTAGTGAGTCAATGTGGCATTTCAGAGGAGCTCAGCATAGCCGTGTGGTTGACACTACATAACTACGGGCTACATTCTGGGCGGCCTAGCCGCAGTTGAACGAAGAACTGAACAATGCCTGAAGCTACACTTATCCATGTAGAGGAGACCAGCACCAGTATGGAGATAACTCGAAGTCGTTGTACCCGCCCGTCCGACTTGTTCAGAACTGACTGTGACGACATGTCAGCTGGTGGTTAGGGGTTCTCTGTTTGTCGGTGCGATCAGAGCCAACGGAGCCAGTGAAGTGAACCACCTTTGAATCGCCGAGGGTATTCATATCAGGGAGTATCAGCTAGAGAGATGAGAAAGTGGGACAGGGATCGCAGCAATGCATCCTGCAGGTTTGCAAAATCGGGTTATCGGCTAGTCGTACGTGCGTTGGACAAAAAGATGTAGTTAGTGAAACTTTTCCCATTTTTTTCGTCCCACTAAAAATACAATGCATAAGACCATAATATAAGTCAATAGGAGCTCGGAATGTTGACTGATCACCACGGAGTTGGGATTTCGTTCGTTGAACCGAAGCCAGGATGATTCTTTTAATCATCCACAGTGGTTGATTCAACAGCATGTGGATGCATGCATAAGGTTAAGGGCCCGGTGAGTCAGAATATCCGACTCGGCTGTTATGCCACCAGATAGTCTACATCCCTCCAGGGTCAAACAATACTGTATATAGGATTGTCCGATCACTCGGAAACGGATTTTGATTCGAAGCATTGAAGGCTCCTACCAGAGTATGAGATAGTGCGGACTATAGGGTGGGCGAGTTGAAGCAAATGCACTAAATCAGTAACAACCAACAAAAAACGGCCATTTGATGAAGTGACTCTTTTTCTTATGAATGGTCAACACCGATGAACATCTTACGTCTGTTGAGTCAAGGCCAGTTCTACATGTTCGAGTCCGGAATAATAATGCTGAGCTTCCAACAAGAAACAGAGCAACAGGTGAGTGACGAATAAGAAGTAACTGTCACTGGAAAAGCAGATGTTCCGCTCAACCTTCTAGCCTTGTTGGCAAACAACTGCACTGGAAAACTTTGCTTCCGGGTCGAATTCAAGCTGCTACAACATTATCAAAAATGATCTAAAAATCGGAACGCGCAAAGATGCACACTGTCTTGGTATCGGTAAAAGTATCAATTATGCGATGAGATTAGTATAAAATGGAATCCACTGTTGGGGAAAAATCATAACTATACAAATGTAGGCCTCTTAGATGGTCGAGTGTTCTGGTCACAGTCAGACAACTGATGTTCAAGATTCTAGACGTAATACCAACTCTGCCTGTGGCGTCAAGGCAACGATCTGAAGCATTAACGAGAAACAGCCTACGATAAATGCTGCGGTCTTAATGAGCTACATAGTTCTAACTGGATTGTCTAAAGTCAGAATCGATTAACCAGGGCGTGACACTGATTGATTACAAGGTCCATCGGGTAGGGATACAGTTACTGACGGAGGCAACTCAAGTGTCATCGTCGAAGAGAAATCTTGGAAAATTTCTCAGTCAAACTGATTTTGCAGCCGCTTTGGAAAAACTTGCGGACCATTGCAGAACAAGTGTCAGTTACACTGGTTAAACAGTGCCAATCAAGCTTTTGTTAGGGCTCATCAGTTGTTGAAAAAAGGACAGTCAACTTTGAGTTTGTCAGTGGCAACAAATTAGAGCGACATAGGAATAAGAGCCATGCCGAAACAAAAAAGATATGTGACACACGCCAGTCTGATTTTGGTGCAGGTGAGCGACGCGTGTTCTGCAGAAGAACACAAGAGCTTGGCGACTTCTTGACCTTGGAAAAATGGAAGCTATATCTACTGAGCTGACGTATTTATGTCGCTACTGACCACAAACCTTTGGCATGAATCAGTTGGTCGAGAGACCTCAAAGAAAGCTGTCTGCTTAGGTTGTTGCAACTGACATGACTGCACGTGAAAACTGTACTTTCTTTCTACTTCTTCAACAACCACCTCTGGATAGGTTCCTCAAGATAGCTTTCATAGATCTCGGCGTCGAATTTTTGCACACACACCTAGAATACTACAAATAACACAACACAAAAGTTTGTGAGACCAAAGGGAGAACCCGGAGTTTGGGGCAAGCAGAGCAAACTGATCACACTTGAGGTTAAACAATGCTAGAACTTTAGTACCGTTGTTGTAGAAGTATTAAATGGATTGACAGCACCTATGGAATTAAAGACGACTTTTGTCAATAAATATTAATAGCTCTCCCTCTGGGTTGTCAGCAAAGTTATGACATGATGAAGCAAAAACCTTACCACCCGAGAATGAAACATGGTGTTACAACAGCGCAATCACGTGAATAGGGTATTAGCTGTACCCACTCGATTCTTATCGGTGATGTTGAAGTTCTATAGTCACTGGGTGAGATTGGCCTCTTTGTGACACTGTGACACTCAGTGCGTTGTCATTAGTGCTGAACGTGTTGCAAGGTGGGTCACAGTTGCTGCTATGTCAGATCAGAGTGCAGGTAGTTTTTGAGTGACCTAACTGGATTGGACTGCTAGGGATCGGGAAATCGAATAAATGATACTGACTGATAGACGCATTTATCAAGTTACAAGGTCATCTGGAATTGGAAGTGAAGCAAGGAGTGTTGTTTTCCACGCTCAAAAATGTTACAGACTCATGTTCCTCTGGCGACGGTCACAGTACTCAAATGAGGAATGCTACCATAAATATAGCTACTATGAAACTCTAATAGCTATTGCGTTCAATTTGACATGTTTTTAAGCGTTGTGACAATTGCGTTCTTTGCTCGGGACACCGACTGGTTAAATCTGCATGTCAAGATAACCTATTTAGTATTTAAAGTGGACCTTTGTGCAATTATATTGTGTGAATAGCATATTTGTCCGCAGATTGTAAGTCGAACGTTTACACTTGGTGGTACTGAAAGATTGTCGAGCTGAAGCTCGTGACATGGATGCAATTTGTCACCTGCTGTAGTGAATCCACGTTGTACACTCCTAAACCAGGACGAGTCTGGAATTCGTTTGAATGCATCAGGTGAAGTTGATCGAGAAAGATTCCTATGAAATTCAAACTGCTTCTTACAGTGCAGTCAATAATCAGCTTGTGATTTGTTTGCGCAGTTTTTGTTAAGCCCACTGAAGTCCGCAGATCATCACTGATATTAAGGACACTAACTGGACTTATCGTTGTAACTGAGTTCTTGCCAAGATTGTTTAAAAAAAATAAAGTTCAGTTCAATCTCTAAATACAGCATATCAGCCACTGATCATATCCCATAGGTTGTTCCCCTAAGAAATCCACCTGGCCCGATCAATACCTGTAGTTTGGCACTTCCATACCGGCCCATCACAAAAGCACCTTCGTGAATATACAACTGGCGCGCTTAAGAGAAACATGTGCACAGGACAGTCTTGTGGAGGGATTGGACCATCACGTTTGTACTACGATGTAACGGTTATGCGAAAAGGTTTATAGAAGGGTATAGCAGACTGGAACCGTTATCGAAACAGGTGGTCACTGCGAGGCAAAAAAAGTTAAATCATTCTTGGTGATTGGAAATAATTCTCTCAGTTAGGCTTGATCGACAACTCCAGTAACGCATGTGGAGACGGTCAGGTTGACGAGACAATCTACCATGTTCAAAAAGCGTTGGAAGAGGTGATCAAAAGAGTGGAATTTACATGGTACTGTTTGGCGAAATTAGAATAAAAGTGATCTTCCACCCTGAATTTAGATTTGCCGGGTATACAAATTATCTTGCAGAAAAGCATCATGTGATTTGCGCGCAAAAAGAAATCGTTCTTCTTTGTGACAAATTAGCTCCTCATGATGTTTAGTCGAAAGGTCTAGTAACCAGTGCGTCCCCATTACCAGATAATCACGTACGATAAGCATTCGTGACAATATCGAAATATATGTCAGGTTATGGTATGAAATTGTTGTACATTCTAGAAGAGTATGGTAAGAGATAAGTCTCCAGTGCTCCATCCTCATTTTCATTCGTATTCGATTGTTTCAGAGTGTCCCCGCTGGCAAGACACGTCCCGACCACCGATCACGTCACCTTATTGTTTCAATCCAATTCAAGATTCTCACGGTTTGCTGAGGCTGTCGCAATCAATCGACCGAGGCTGGTCTTGTGTGTTCAGAAACAACTAGTCACGAACTTAACCCTGCTCTTGACTTAATAACCCTTTGTAACTCATCGATTGGCTGTCCATCCCATCCCCTAACCATTTCGTATTGTTGTAAATTTGCTACTGACGAGTCAATACGAAATGTGTGTATTTACTAGGTATCTTGTTCTAACGGTTCTCTTCAAACTGCTGTGCGTGAAAATTTGTGATGAGCACCTTACTTTTTCAATGAACTACTCTAGAATCTGGCTGGCTGTCACAGTACTGAATAGGCATTCGCGAGAGGACAATTCTGGTTGAGTAATGACAATGGGGATATGTCTTTCAAATCTGCGAGCTATCTAACATGGTCACTAGGAAATGTGCGCATTCACCAGTTATCGTGTTCTACCGGTTTTCTTCAGGTTTCAGCAGGCTTTTGAATTGCTTTTTTCCGGTAAACTCAGTCACTGTTACCAGTGTATCTTTGTGGCTTTGTTGATGACCCACATATCACGTATTCAGAACAATTAAGCTTGGAAACTTTTGGTAACGTCCGTGTGTATTTGATTTGTTCATTATGAAGCAGGATGTCTACTGCACAATAGTCCATTGGATCCGATCTATTGTAGGTTCAGCGGCGTGCTGCTTTGCAGAATCTCATGCGAACGTAAACGAAACTTTCACAACATATCGCAGCAAGAATATGCTCGACGTGAGTCACAATAAAATTGAAACTCGGGCATAGTGCTTCTTCTTGTAGCTAGTGATTGCTAATTCTTTTTGGTGGAGCGCTATTTGTATCAATCAGCGTACTCATCTGTTAAGGGTAAACGCAAGTAATTCAGAATTATTTGAAACAATTTGATTTTCCGTTCCACTTTAAGGTATTGCCAACTTTCACAGAAAAAAGCTGCTTTCTTGGATAGAGAAAAACAATATAAACCGAACCGACCGAATAACATTTTCGTAACCGGACAATACTCTACCAATGCTACGCCGATAGCTAACACTTCATGATTTGGACTGACACGATCTTTCGTACATGACCTGTCTGGGAGAGACCGTGAGGAGTGGAAGTTAGAATAGCATAAAACTTTCGTTATTCATTGACAAATCGCTAGTGGAAAACCGGATTTTACTTAAATCCAGTTGGTCAAGCGAAAAATGTCCGAACGTCGGCGGAATCCGTAATTGGCATTTGCCGAGCGTGTACCCATTAAACGCCGCTAGTAAGAGTGAAAACGCTTTAGAACTTTAGTGTCATTGTGATACTTGAATCAAATATTCCAGGTGACCCTCGGTATCGTACTCAAGATCGTGCTGTTACTTCAGTTACTATGGAATATGACTGTTAACTGCCTTTATGTCTTTAAGGTCCTACAATAGTATTATACAAACTGGAGTTATTCGAAAGCTGATAGCAATACCACTGAAATTTACGAATTGTAGAACGCTCCGTTGGATTGTAATCAAACAGCCGGAGGGAACTGCTAATATCTAGCACTGTGTGCAACGATTATTTAGGATTAAAAGTCCACCGCATATTTATTTCTTATGCGGGCTTACACCCTTACTCCCCTTATCCTGTTTGTAAACTGCATTCTCGTGATAAAATCTATTTACCAATATTTTCTTAACGGTAGCCACCTCACGGTGGTCTCCACCCGCGAATTGGTGATGCGCGTAGCTCGCGAACTTAGGTCACCTACCAATTAGTGATAGGTTATGCATATTTCTGACTGTTTGAAAAGAAGTTAATCTGAGAGTTGACCACAATAGGGAAGTAATTGGAAAATAACGCCCAGAAAACTGTACAAAACGGACGGTAATTCCCATTTTGCAAGCAGGTCGGACTAGCTAGTTGCTTCCGACAGGGAGAAGCATTTGTACAGTGTAAGTCCTCCATTTAAACATTACTGTCAGTGAAAGAGTACTAAGAGTTTTAACGTCGTCGATAACAATATTTACAATAAAACAGGTTCCCATCGTACAAAACACCCTCCTCCAGTTACGACTTTGAGTAGCGGAATCACAAGACCGATTTTGTAGGATTGTAGTACCATTTCTTATGTTCTCGTCAGCTGCTACACCTAACGGCGGTGAACATCAAAAAAGTACCCAGAGCCAAAAATGAAAGTGACACCGACGTGTTTTTGACCGATGGACACCAAGACATTTGACTCTTGTCTCACAACTGACTATTCACTGGTCACCTGTAGAATGAGCCAAATACTGTACTCCTCCACTGCTTCGTATCTTTGCGAGTATCGTTATAAAACACCGGTAAATTTTCGTTTTGACCAACATCGTAGTCCGATTTTCTTCCGTGGCTGGTCCAAATGTGAGCGTACTATTCATCTGGGCTGACAGATATCCATACCTTCGAGTATGTGCATAGCTGTCTGCAAATTCTCCCTCTTGCGAAAACATCTTGACAGTAGTGTGAGCTAAACTACTGAAGTTAGATGTTTATCCAGATAAAGTGATTGTTTTATCTATAAAGCGTATGTGTGTATACGTAAGCACATAACTGGGCTAGCTTACACTACTCTTAGTCCCGGATAATAATATTATTCCGAAGAATTTTTATTATTACACACAATTCTCGCCTCATCATATTCTGTAAAGTTGTAATGGCATCTAAAAGACTGAAGTAGGCTTAGTTTCTTCACAACTCCAGTTTGTACTCTTAACATAGGCACCTGTCTACGGACTCCGGTTATTCTGATATAAGCAGCTCAACCAATTTGTGATGCAGTTATTACTTAAAGCAACAGTAATCGAGTTTTATTGAAACAGCACATGAGTCGAAAATTTTGAATTCGTTTAATACATCAGGTAGGAACTTGGCTTCGACACAGCCCGAATTCCTCTTCTCTATTTCGTACATTATCACACAACAAGACACTTAATTGAAGTCCTCCCAACTAGGAGGCTCAAGACTGTTGCTAGCCAACGCTGGACGATGGGTTATTTGTTTGCTGGCCACCACCGTATTCAAACAACTCTGAAATGAGAGTGCGGGATAAGTATCACCGTACTTTCAATAGTTTTTATAGTCCCCAACTTAGCGTCAGGATAGTTCGCTGGGAACACCTTTATGGTTTAGTTTGAATTGCTGAAGAACTGATTATTCTTTCATCGAGGGAGACTGGAGTATGCGAGTCACTTCGGAACCATCTTCGTGTTATCATCAGTTAGTTAACTATCGATTTTTGTGACAACTACTTCTTTCAGCGGACTTAAACAAGGGGAACGAAAGAATAGCATTTTAAATCATTTATTTTTTGTTCAAACTGTTGTTATATTGCCAACGGGAAGTATGGTCACCAATCAATGACTACTCACAACTGATCTGAGATTTCGGTGTCTGATAAAGGTCTCATACAGCCCCTGTCGAAAAGAAGCATTGGACACAAAGCTAGTCAGTAAAGTACATTCTTTTCATGAACGGCATTTGAACTCTGGTCACATCCTCACAAGGCAGCCGAGTTGACCATTGTGCCATTAATCCCACATTAGACCCGACCAAATTATCAAGACTAAATGCTCAGCTGCCTTTGCTCAGAAGTTACGCTCGGACTGTTGGATCACCTTGTGAGGAAACTCAGTAGCTGTTCTGTTAACTTTAAACGACGTATTCACGACTTGAAATTTCACGGAAAATCTCAAATCAGCTGAACTGCTTACTGATCACCGATCAGTAGTAGGTTATTGAAATAATGACACAACAGGGATATTTATGGATATGGAGGAGTGGCAAGCTGTAATAAAGGCTGAAGTCGAGTCTGGTGCTCTTTGTGCCATAGGTTGGTTAAGAAAATTATATTACGAAATCTTTGATCATTTGTGGGCATTTTTCAGCTGCAGCAAACGAATTCGGTAGCGCTTACCAACAACTGCTTTTATGCTTAAAAACATCTTGAGTTTTGTGCAATTCGCCACTAACGAGTATCAAGTGGCATCATTAGAATCATGTCATGTTAGATGACCGAGCAGCTCGACTTAATGAACAAACATAATTTTATCTTTACTGATCATCAAAACACAGTCGTTGATAACCCATTCGGGTTTTTCTTCTAAGAGCTGAGAAACATCCGCGGTCGACGGTCTGACCGCGGAAGCGTTATCGGGTAAAAAGTGTAACACTTTCGGTTTTAAGGTTNTAAGGTTTTCATTTATTCTAATCGGTCATGCATTTAAAACCACAGGACACGTACAGGCATACCAGGGTGATGGCGCTAACCCAACATCATTAAGATGTTTTCACTTTGTTGAGACCTTTTTTCTGCACTGATTTGTGGTCCATTGGACGCCATTAAAGCAGACCTCTTCGTACGGTCTACCTCCACGGTAGCACCTACTCGACAGTGGTACCACTCCCAAGGCATATACATCGGTAAAACATGTGATTTGGACTTCCTGACACTGCATCTAAGCAAAGTAGATGGCCCACAAAAGTTAGCACGCTGGAACGCAGGATGGGAAATTTTCCCCTCACCTGTGCTGTTCACATATGGTATGAACGGTAGGACTGGCTGACTGTATAAATCACTCAGGTAATTGAAGACTAGTACGTCACACAATGAGAACTCATCATATACTCTAGTGGAATGTTGAAACTCTGGGGCTGTTACGTCAGCATACAATCAAGAATGAAGGTTGGGCAGCCAACCAGCCTACTCACGATTCACACACTGAAGAAATATTCCCGAACCGATCGCTCAGCTGATGCAAACTTTGCGTGCGTCTGGTTGAGTCACGTCCCTTAGATTAGAACACAGCTCAGCAGCAATCATTGGGTCATTTTTCGATAAGCGTATTCAAAAGCAGCTTAGATAACTGACATTCTTTGCAAGAAAGCTATTGGTAAAACTGATCGGTGATAGAAACAGACAGTAGCACAACTTACATATAAGCAAGACGTGAGCAACAAGTAGAAACGATTTTTTCATTACCTATCTCCTGAACACATTTCGCCGTAGCTCACCAGGAACAGGTTTATGTAGCATTAGGAAGAAAAGCGGTACAATCAACATTCATATAAACATCAATAAAGATTAGTAGCCAGAAAAGTTTATCAACCGTGAACCAGTCCTTCTGAGAGTAGAGATGAATTCTACTTGTTAATGTCTGTCATCGATGTGACACGGAGAATTCCTAAAATATTACTGTACAACCTACCCGAAAGGTTTCATTCGGTCTCCAACAGACAGAGCTGCCAAAGTTGAACGACATGTAATCCAAAGAAGTCATTTATTAGGAGTTGGGGGCAGGAAACAGAGAAACCAGTATCAACTGGAGGACCCTGAAATGTATGGTTTGCTTCAACTCAACAAGGTTAGTATATCGACAAAGTCACTGCTATCCATCGCCAATTGAATAGAACGTAAGCTGACACAGTAGCCGACCCCACATTTACAACCAATTAAACAATTAATGCTTCAAAATCTGTGAAAGATAGTTTTGAGCTAACTGGTTTGCTCGACAGTCTAGATCGTAGCAAAAACAATCGGCCAGTTTGGGTAGGGTTTTTGTTCAAAGTTGTCCGTCTGACACAGACAACATATGAATACAACATACGTGAACAGGTGAGTTTTTAATTCCGAGTTAGATTGTCTTTCTGGCCGCTGCTAGTCGATATTCCCGTTGATCGCTCACAGCAGAAAACGTAGATTGTCACATGCCAAGCGCACACTTGTCAGTAGGTTGTGTCGACGATGTAATGTCATCTACAGGTTACACGTAGTTAGCAAAAAATATACCGGGCTCATTGAACTAGCTGAAAGCGTTTTTGTCATTTAGTAAGAGCATGCCAATATGGTGGTACTTTATATATTCCAATAAAACTTTGAAACAATTGGTTTGTTCTACGGTTCATTCGTGTACTACAGTTCACTCCACCTAGACGGAACAACTTTCCAACTTTCATGGGCTTTCTTGAATTCAGCACAGGAGCGGTCTGGTGAGAACTAAACTGTCATGAAAAAGGATCTGGTAGAAAGAAACTCCGTCAATTAGGAACACAGAGAAAACAACAATTCGTCAGCATTGGTCGAAAAATTCAACAACTAAAAGCCAGCCGTAGCGATGGCCTCGACTATTTTCGTCCGCCGAAAGTGACAGCATAAACAATGTGCTGACAAACACTCTCGTAGAAGCTAGGAGGCGCATGTTCTACGCTGCCCAAACGGTACCGCTGCAAACTACCACTTAAATCACAAAACAACCGCTGAAACCACCGATATTTTTAATTGTTGAATGGTATATCACTCATGAGTTCTCTTATAAGTTCTGAGCTCCATTCTATAAGAAAAATGGGGTGGCATCCACGCGATTGTTCAAAGGAAAAATGCCACTTTAGGTCTACAGGATTGCTGCGATCACGTAGATTTAATCTTAGATAATGTAGTCATGGAGGTTGACCGATTTGTTTAACTGGGAATCTCCACCAGCGGTGGCAGCGGAGGTGTAGGGAATGAAATAGAAGCGCGCATCTCTAAGGCTAGGACAGTATTCGTTATTCTGGGATACCTCTGGCGACAGGTATTTCACTGAAGCTTGAAGGTCGCGTATATCAAACAACGGTGAGGGCCTTATTACTTTAAGGCAGAGAAACCTGGCCACTCAGGGTAGAAGACGTAAGCCGTCTTCAAGTATTTGATCACCAATGTCTGCTTTCAGTCGCTTGTATCAGGTTGCACCGGCGTGTAAGTAACGAAGAGGTTAGAAAGCGGGTGTTCTGTAGTGATTGTCAAACGAGTTCTTTTGTTCAACCTCTACGTTTGCACAGGCTTAGATAGTTGGGTCGTGTATTAAGGATGCCAGCTGGTCGTCTTCCACACCGAGCACTATTCGCTGACACTGCGACCGACTGGTGTAAGGTGCGAGGTGGACAAATAATGACCTGGCGTAGGGAAATGAAGTCGT
>QNGE01000404.1:284721-298527 GCA_008508345.1 Paragonimus westermani
CGGATTTGCCCTGGCCAACCCCCCACCCGGTTAGCCTGTCAAGACCCATTGTTCAAGTGAGTACATGATTGCAGTGTGACATTGAACTGATTGACCTCATTAACCACATGTCCCCCCGTATACTCCCCCAACGATTCTCCCGTGAAATGTGTGATATAAATGTGATGTATTTAGCCTGATGATGAATCACTGAAAACGAGCTTGTTCGCTACACATTGTTTTTCATGACTACGCTGGGAATTTTTACGAGAAAGATATATGTTCTGCGAAATTAAATGAGCTTGAGTAGCGCATTCCCAGGTCACGTACTGAGTTGGCGGTTAATATGCTGTGACCGTCCAGCTTTATAGAGCCATCTGGTACGTGGCAAACATGCACAGCGATAGTGGATTTATTGGCTGAAAATTTCATCAGTCAAGACTGACGCCAAATCTCTAATGACATGAGGTCATTCCGTATATTTTCTAGACATGGATTTAGACTGCCAGGAGGAAAGCTGTACACAAGTTTGATATCATCAGCAAATAGGAATAGTTTGCCATGCTTGATAACTTAACATATATCGTTTATATATATGAGAGAGTGTAACGGTCCCAGAACGCTTCCTCGTGTCACACCGCTAGTAACTGGTCTGGGCGTTGAGCTATTGTCTCCTATGTTCACTGTTTTGTGTGCGGCCTGTAAGGCATGACGAAAACCAGCCAAGCACTGGATCACGTATACCAAAGGATGCAATTTTGAGCAGGAGACGCTTATGAGGAACACGATCGAAAGCCTTCGCCATGTCCAACGGTATAATGATAATCGCCTCACCGGCGTCAGTAGATTCTGTCACATGGTTGAGAAACTCTAGCTGGCATGTCACGCAAGAACGCTTGTTGAGAAACCCATGCTGGGAGTGGTTTATGAGGTTTCGTGATAACAGGAATTCGACCATGCGACATTTTATCATCCTTCCCAACACTCTTAAACAGATTGAAGTATGGTTAATGGGACGACAATTGCTGACGTCATGTCGCGAGCCACTTTTATAGAGGGGCTCGATTGTGGAGTTTCTCCACTGAAGAGGGAAGGAACCTGATGTTAGAGAAGGTGTATAAATATTAAGCAGAAGTAGAGGACTGTCTTCATCTCCGTATTTTAGAGCAACAGGTTAAATGCCATCAGGACCAGGTAGATAGAAAGGTTTGAAAATAGCTAACTGAGAGTGTGTGAGCCCTGCATCAACAGTGATATGGCTTAGGAGCGTACTTGTGCTTACAGGATGAGGTGAGGACAGCATGTGTCCTTCAGTGTTGAAGAAAGCAGCAAAATATGAATTGAAGACCTCACGGATTGTTACAGGATGTTCTAGAGTGGTTTTGTCCTGCAGTATCACTGCTGAGAATAAGGTGCTCTCCCATTATTCCTGCGTCTTACCAACTGCATCAGCTGCGAGCTCTTATCTGTGCTGTTGAGCGCACGCTTTTCTTCAATCATGTGGGGCATTTTGGTTCTATATTTAATGGCTTTGAACATTTTAATCATTTGCATGATGAGAGAGAAGTCGCGTGTTTTCCGGTACCGTGATTTAAGACTTTTGAGCTTACCTTGCTCATATGGAGAGAGAATCATGTCGCTACTGTACACATTACGGTGTTTTGACTTTTGCGGTGCCAAGCAGTTCATGCAAGACCTGAAGTGTTTATTAAATGCCTCCGTTGCAATACTAGGATTGGAGGTAGGAAAAAATGTGTTTCATTCCGGAGATCTTAGCAGTGTGGTGAACACGTTTCAGTCGACGAATTCAGTTCGACGGTAATGCATCACGGTCGACTGTTCAACAGCTTCTAGATAAAACATGAAGTTCACTATGTTATGAAAACCTCCTGAAAATTGTTCCAAGACGGATACAGTGGCAGGAGAGATGCCTGTGGTGAAGATGAGGTCTAAAGTGTGGTCTTGTCTGGTAGGTCCTAAAACATGTTGGCGCCATCCGTTTACTTGGACACATGCAAGGAACTCAGCTTGACTTGCAGGGGCAGTGAAAGAGGTCCAGGTGACATTGGGAATGTTGGAGTCTCCGCCAATTATTTTGTACTGTGAAGGTAAGGTTGATACATAGTTCAGTCCATTGATAAGGTTTGTCTTGTCCTGAGTGGCGTTAGGTGGTCTGTAGACATATTCTAAGAGTAATTCACAGGATCCAACAAACTTAGCGCATTTTTCTTGTTCGGCATCATTTTTACACTTTTAAAAATGTATAAAACAGAAATATCTCTGTGATTCATGGACTCTGCTGACAATGCTTGTTCTGATGTCCTTGTAATAAGCCCATTAGAGAATGGTTGGGTGCCACCTGCGTTTGAGTCCGTGACAGGAATTGCTGGAAAAGTGCAAGTAAGTTATGGTTTGGTAGTGGAACAATGGGGGTCGGAGTTAGCAGGGGGTATTTGAAAGGTATGTCTCTCGATAAAATGAGTAAGGCTGAGGTGAATTGGTCATGCCCGCCTGCTCGTTGTCACCGAAGACATCGCGGGTTGCGTTTAGATGAGCATTCGAAGTGTAGAATCTATCCGTACTGAATAGAGTGTTGAACATAGGATGAACAACTTCAGAGGGACTTCGGTTCAGTCTTACATGAGTAGAGAAACTACTATTACTAGGCAGAGTCCTGGGATTGGAGGTTAGCAAGAGATGCGTGTTCTTAATCGCCAGGTACGGGTTTGCGTTTGCTCGCCTGTTTATTCCTCTATGATGCACAGGTGGAAACCTTTGGCGACCCGTATGGTGGTGATTTGGAGATGGTTTGTTATCACGGGCATCCCTCTAATGGTCGGTTTGTGGTTTCCTATGGGATCGGTTCGGAGATAAGACAACAACGTGTCTTTCGTTAATAGACTGGCGGTGTCCTGTCTCATTTGAGGCAGTTTACGCGCAGGTAGGTTGCGGTCTAGACGCTCCATTGATTTCTATATGGACAGCGTCGCTCGTGTGCCCTCTTTTGCCAGCTAGTTCCTCGACCGAGGTACCCCCAACGTACAGCACGTTGTTGGAACTGTCAAGATCTGCTGTTGGATCAATTAAGTCACCGAATTTGTTCTCGTTGATGGGTTTACACTGGCTATGTGGTGTGCTGGGGCACTGCAGTTGGTGCAGCGCAAGCCAATTGCGGTGATGGATAAGCGCAGGCGTCCTCTGGCTTCGGTCACTGTGACAGGCTAATCCGATTCGGATGCCGCCAACCATGTATGTATGTGTGTATGTCCTGACCTTTTCTTCTACCTTGGCGTGGTGGTCAGGCTTGCTTGCTGTTTTGATCCAGAGGGCTGTGCCGACTAGAACCTCGGTTCTTGCGGGTTCAGCCTTGTCAGATTGGCCGAAGGGGAGCAGCCAGACAGGAAGCAGAAGTGTGCGCATGCTGTGCGTGGTGACTGTGTGTTGGGCGAGATGCTTGTTTTTGCCTGGACTGCTTGTCTGATTGCTAGGATCGCGTTTACAGTTTTACTGTTCCTGTGAGTGAGTGCTGGACTTGTTTTGATATGGCTGTCGTTCCTCTCCTTGGTGATTGATGCTGTCGCGTCTGCGTGTGTGTGCGACAGCTGCTGCCATGCGGTACAGGCCTTTTAGCCAAAGACTTTGGTTGAGGGTCCTAGTCGCTCTCCTGCACAGGTCTGGGCGTCCCGGCAGTATCTGAAGCCCATACTTACAATGATGATGATACAAACTAAACCAAATAGTATACTGCATCGGCCGTCGCGCAGGATAAATCGGGTCGCCCTATCTGCTGCACATGGCAGGGTGGACAGGCGAAAATATGCTACTGCCAAACACTCACCTTCATACTTCCCCCCAACCACGAGCCTCCGAGCAGATGATGCTCAATTATATTTCAGTGCCCAGAAGACCAACTGGAGACAGGTCCGGGGACGCAAGACGCTTACGATTGAGACATGGAACGTGCGTACACTGTTGGATCGATGATGCACCACAGAACGACCAGAACGACGAACCGCCGTGATCGCGATGGAACTGCACCAATACGCAACCGACGCAGCAGCCTTGAGTGAGACAAGGCTCGCAGACCAAGGTAAGTTGTGGGAAGCAGGCGCCGGGTACACGTTCTACTGGATAGGTTACCCGGTAGGCAGTGTTCGGGAGCATGGTGTCCGTTTTGCAGTCGCTGATCGCGTCAATGCTTTGATGATAGGCGTACCGCACGGCATCAGCCCCCGAATGCTGTCGATGCGCCTGCGACTCGGTCGAGGTAAGTGTGCTATATTTGTTAGTGTTTATGGTCCAACTATGTGTCACACTGATGATACAAAGGACCAGTTCTATGATCAGCTGTCCGCCACAATCCGGTCTGCGCCAGTGAATGACCGACTGTTTGTTTTGGGTGACTTGAACGCTAGAGTTGGGCGCGACTCTGTAGCTTGGCCGGGAGTCCTCGGACCCTACGGCATTGGTTCAGTCAACGCGAACGGTGATCGTCTGCTGCACCTGTGTGCTACTCACGAGCTGGCTATCACGAACACCCGATTCCAGCTGGATGCGAGCGACATCACGACGTGGACTCATCCACGAAGCGGTCACCACCACCTACTTGACTACGTGATTGTGCGGCAGCGCGACATTCGTGAAGTGCGCATCACGCGAGTGATGCGCGGGGCTGAATGTAGCACAGATCATAGGCTGGTCAGGACCAAATTGTTTATCCATGTACGCAAGTCCGTTTATTGTAGATCTTTTGGACAACGGCAGAAGCTGGATATCAGAAGGTTGGAGAACTTCGAGACGAAGGCTGCCTTTCAACGTGCAGTCGTCGCTCGCCTGCACAATGCTCCTGTACCCACTACCCCCGAGGGTATGTGGCAACAACTGAAGAAACAGATTATGGTAGCAGCCACCGAGACGATCGGTGTGGAGCGCAAGAAACGCCCGGATTGGTTCGATGACAACAACGTGGCTATCTCCAACTTGGTACGAGAGAAGAATGCCGCGTTCGCCACATGCACAATGGACCCTGGCAATGGAGCGAAGAAGACTAGGTTCCGGAATATCCGCCGTCAACTGGCTGAGCGTGTTCGCGGAATTAAGGACAACTGGTGGAGGAAACAGGGCGAGCGCATGCAGGGCTTCGCAGATCGTCGGCAACACAAGGAGTTTTACGATTCGCTTAAGGCGATCTTCGGTCCGTCTATCCAGTCTACTAAAGCACTGGTAGACGTGGACACCGGTTGTTCTTGCAGCCAGCCGGAAGACATCATGGGAATATGGCGCAAACACTTCGGCAGCCTGTTAAACCGCCCTACTACAATTGATTGGGCGACTGTTAACAGTCTGCCGCAACAGGACGTCAAATCTTCGCTTGCTCTCGCCCCCGACTTGCTGGAGTTGCAGAGGGCGATTGGTCAACTGCGCAACGGGAAGGCTGCAGGCGAGGATGGGCTGCCAGGTGAGATCCTGAAGAATGGCGGTCCGGCGTTGGAACGCGCTCTGCTCCAACTGGTTCACTCCATCTGGGAGCACGAGGTGATGCCGCAAGACTTCAAGGATGCCCTCATCGTACCCTTGTTCAAAGGGAAGGGTAGCAAGCAATGCACCGACAGCTACCGAGGTATCAGCCTCTTGAGCTGTGCAGGCAAGGTGCTTGCCAGAATCCTCCTGAACCGACTGAATGCGTCCGTTCTGGAGATGAATGTTCCCGAGGAGCAGTGTGGATTTCGGTCGAGTCGGAGTACAATCGACCTGGTGTTTGCTGCTCGACAGCTTCAGGAGAAGTGCCGAGAACGGAATCAGCCCTTGTATGCCCTGTTCGTGGACTTCACCAAAGCGTTCGATTCCGTGAACCGCGAGGCGCTGTGGACGGTGCTTGGTAAGTTTGGATGTCCAGGTAAGTTCGTCAATATGGTTAGATTGTTGCATGCGGGCATGAAGGCGAAGGTGCAATCGTGTGGATCGACCTCTGATGATTTCGACATCGTCACTGGCGTGAAGCAGGGTTGTGTTCTAGCCCCAGCCCTATTTAGTTTATATTTGACTGCGATGGTAACAGTTGCTTTTCAGAACTCTGGAGAGGATGGTGTCGAGGTGGAGTACCGGACGGACGGGCGTCTGTTGAATATCCGACGATTTGGCGCCTCAACCCGGCTGCAGACCTCAAGGATGCGGATGCTTCTGTTCGCCGATGACAGCGCCTTGCTAGCGCACAGCGAAGAAGAGCTGCAACGTCTAGCTACAGCATTCGCTTCGGCAGCATCGAAGTTCGGGTTGGACATCAACACAGGTAAGACGTATTCGTTTTTTCAGCCTTCTCCTGGTGGAGGTGCTGCTTGTGTACCTCCACCCGAAATTCGCATCGCTGGAGACACTGTGAATGGCTGCGGGGATTTTTGCTACTTGGGTAGCAACTTGTCGACAGATCTGTCCGTGGACCGCGAGTTGAGAGCGCGTGTGGCAAAGGCTAGCGCTGCTTTCGGACGTCTTGAAAGGCGTGTCTGGAAGAATCACAGCCTGAAGATGGCCACGAAGTTGTGTGTCTACCGCTCAATGGTGCTGTCTATCCTGCTGTACGGCAGTGAGACGTGGACACTGTATCAGCGGAACGTGAGCTATTTGAGCCGTTTCCATGTTCAGTGTCTGAGGCGCATCTTGGGTATTCGGTGGTCGGACATGATTCCGAACACTGAGGTAATGCGGCGAGCGGACATGGACGGGATGGAAGCCATGTTGATGCTGAACCAGCTCCGTTGGCTCGGTCACGTCCGTCGGATGGGCGATGACCGTATCCCGAAGCAGTTACTGTACGGACAAGTGAAGTCAGGTAAGCGAAATCCCGGTGGCCAGAAGCGGAGGTACCAGGATGTTGTGCAGGTAAGTCTTTCACGTTGTAACATTGATTTTAGATGTTGGGAAGATTTGGCGTTGAACCGGACGGCCTGGAGGAATACGGTTCGGGCGGGCGTCCGAGCGTTCAACGAGCAACTATTGCGTGGTCGCGAGCGGAAGCGTGCGGTACGCAAAGGAACCATCGGTGCCATAGGTCGCGGTGACGTGACTATATGGCGTTGTGATGTGTGCGGCCGCGAATGCGCTGGCCGTTTGGGGCTGGTAGGTCACCAACGTACTCATAGTACCCCGTCGGCGAAGAGGCGGCGAGTACGCTAGGCTCAGGTAGGTCATATCGGTATACCTATTCTACTTCTGTTAATGACTGCATCGGCCAACATCGTGGTCATTGACAATTAATCCGCTCTTCTTTTCAGAAACTTGAGTGTCTGTGGTCTTCTACCCATTCTTTTCTCCGGCTTTGTTGATGTAATGTATGATGAATGGTCTGCCTGTCTTTTCATAATTCAGTGAGATATTTGCTTTTCATCCCTATCTTCTTTAGGTTGCACTAACCTGCACTCCTATACTGCGACGCTTTTTGTATTACACTCCAAAAATCTTTCTTCTCAGTGTAGATCTCGTCATTGCCGCCTCTCTTTGTTCAGTTTTATAGATATGAGGGTTTCATTTCCTTGTTAGCTAATCAAGTGGCTAACCAGCATTGGCCGGCTGGACACAAAGGCCCCACTGACACACCTCCCAGTCTTATTTCTTCGGGTTTACACTGGATACGTGGTGTAGTGGTGGAACTGCAAGCCAACTGCGGTGATGGCTAAGCGCAGGCGTCCTTCGGCTTCGATCACTGTGACAGGCTAATCGGAATCGGATGCCGCCAACCGTATGTATGTATGTATGTAATATTCTTCAGTGATTGTGCATATCTGAGCGTGCTTTTCACATGTTTTGAAAAACGTACACTATTTTTTAAAATATTGATTTTCCACGTAGCGGAACTTTATCTGTGATAAGTTGTTTGCTCCTCATTTTAACGCTCTTTTGCGTTACGCTATAGTGTTTAAAAGTTTTTCATTAAGGTTTTGTTTACAACCATTTACGCATCGCTGGTTAGGTCACTCTCCCTCCTCTATTTTTGTGCAAATTCTGGCATTTCTTTCCAGGCAATCTCAGTGAACAGGTAACACACCGTCTGTAGTAGAATTAAATAAGTGGGCCAAGAAAGCCTGAGGTGAAAATGGAGGCGACTGTGATGGAAATTAATGTGGTGCTTGGCTCATCTGCAAACGAAATAATTATGTATTTTTCTGCCATATACAAATGACGTTTTATCTTTCATCATCGCACTTATCGTTGTCATCAATTTTGGTGTGTCCGGTGATTACACACGCGGATATTGGGTACCAGCTTTGTCTGATTCAGAGCACCTGTGGCAAGTTATTAGAGATGCCAAGCATCACTGGGGGCTTTTTATGCTATGGGAAATTANGGGAAACCACACCGCACACCTGAAGATTGCGTGAAGATCTCCACCACTTAAGTTTGATCTGTAACTGGGGTAGATAGTCAGGCCCCCATCGCCTACAGAACGCACAAGGTGAGTGCTCTGCTTAGTGTAACGTTCACGCAACGTCATCTCATCTGTGATCGCGTCTAAACTCGAGCACAACAAAGGCAAACTACTGAGACGAAGCACTTAGGGACTACCTGGAAATTTACCAAAAGGCGCGAGTGGCTTATTGCCGATGATTTTCTCAACTTACCCCCACGTAGTTGAGGAGTGGCTCTTCAGTCTATACTTGTTGCGGTGTTATCGACGACGGCACATGTCTCATTGTTCTCATCTTTCTTTCCGAAGCCCCATCTCGATTATTCGCACCCGGAAGATTGAAATGCCAGTCAACCCCTTGCTTTGATGGCCTAGCTGCCAACGCATAGTGCTCTAAATGTTGTGACGTTAGTTTAAGATCTAAGTGGGTTTCAACCCCCAGTGGGTCCAACCTTCCCAGAAATCTCATGAAAGTCATGAGGTAGAAGCCTGTAGACATGCGATGGGCTACCTATATATATGAATGGGATAGGTCTGTAAACAGGTGAGTATGCAGCCATGAAGTTTCTTCCCATACGCACCTTGAATGGACAGAAATAATCTCTCCCACATCACCTGAATGAGTGACCATCCGTTGAAGCTCAAACTAACGGGAGTGGCACCATCGTTTGAGCGCACTGTTAAACATAAACCTTTCTGCAATGACTGTACCCATCAAACACTCGTTTAACGGTCACCATACTTTTAAAATCCCAAACCGCCTTTTCATGCGGACAGACACATGCAAGGCACAAATGTGCCCTGCAGATTTGTGGTAGTAACGTCTCAAAAGCATTGTAACAGCACCGTGACAAAGAATGATCATCAGGTTGCTAATGTTCTCACCCGCTGATTGGAGTCTACCGTCAAGATACAGCGCTCCATCTGCCAACGCTGACAGCAATCCTCCCAACCTACATACCGCACGAAGGTTTATGGTTGACTATACCAGGATCCTGAGTTCCTTACAGAACCCACGTTATCGCGCGAGCTTTAATAGTTTGAGAAATGAGGAATTTATTTTGGACGCATAAAAGGTTCTTACGCTGATTGTCGCTATTTATCTGACGGATATTATCACGGACACGAAACTGGCATCACGTGACAACCAAGCAACAGCCCACAGTGACTCGGCCAACTAGAGTGAACTGGCACCAGCTGGTCCGGCATAAAATTGAACTCGGATCTCTTGGTAACTGCGGGAGTGCGCTTAATATTGGGGTCTTCCTTTACCAAGCAGGACAAATTTGGTTTCTTCGGCCACTGTCCTTCTGAGTTTAACAGAAGGCTCGGATCCCGAAGCCAGAGGTTAATCTCTTTGCTCAAGACTTGTGGCCCTTCCCTAGAAGCCACATCGGCCGGATTCGATTCTGAAGGCACACGCCGCCACTGTGAGGTAGAAGTAAGGTTGTGGATGAGCCCTACTTGACTGGCAAAGAAATTTGCGAATCGTAATAATGTTTTCTAGATGTTGCAGCACTATTGTAGAATCTGTTCAGAGTGGAACAAACACGCCATCTCACCGAATACTATTATCCGAGGCAACCACCTTAGGTAGCCCGCTGCTCCGTAACCGACTTCTGACGCACCACAGGTTTACTGACGAAAGTCTATAAACAATGTACCTGGGTGATGCCACGCTGTCTATGGATTCGACAACATTCAACAAACCTTCCCAACGCATCCGACCATACTCCTTCATATCGGAGTCCCAACCGATGCCTTGTCGACAAAGGCTTTTGGCGCAGCCTGCCAGCCGGAACAACATTTGTGGTGCTACCTACAAGGTATCGTACAACGAAGCCACGCAACTTACTATTCCTCTCTTCGCGATAATAGTGTAAGGTAGGCTGATTTTGAACTAAAATCAGCCGTCTGTCAGATGCGCTTCATGTTTGGGGCTCGCTGGTATTCACAAATTCAAAGTTCAAGATTTCGTGAATTAGCGTGTTCTTTTCCATCAGTTAAACGTTTACTGGCTTTATTGCGCTTAGAAACCCACTAGGTGAGTCTGAATTCGCACAGCAGCAGCATTGCTCGGAGTCCATTTGATAAAGTCCAAACCTCAGATATTGATTTGGACGGCACTTGGCAGTCATCCACATAGAGGTACTAATCCACTACGATCGCAGTTTTTGGTGGAAATTTCTGCTGATTACCCATAGTTATTTTTCGTAGTGCCAAACTAGCGCAAAATGGCGACGATATCGCCCCGCAGTGGTGGATATTCAACTCGCAATATCCGGAGTTTGAGCGAAGAATGACGTCCGGTCGAGAAGTCCATCCGTTTTCTGAAAAAAAATGAGTAGTCACCACCCTCCATCATAAAAACACTTTCTACACATTTCCCGGGACTGTCTACATGTAATAATGATCAAATTCTTCGCCATTACATCCACTGCATCATCCATGCCCATCTTTTTTGGCACGACCCTGAGCATTAGGCCAGTGATCACCTTGTGGAGTCCCAATTGATGTTACAAATCAATTATTTCATCGAATTTTGTAGATCCCAAGTACTATCGTCTTAGAAGTATGAATCTCAAAGTTTTCTTCCTAAAATTTTATTTTCCTTTAAGTAATGTCTGCTTTGTTGCTCTATCCAGATAGCTGACTCATTGTACGATTCACAAATATGGTGTTCAAATGTGCACATGAATTAAAATCCGCACGTTGATCATGCTCTCCTGAGCGTGTTTCTCACAAATGCGTTGGGAACTATACCATTATTATTATCATTATAAGGTCCCTCGGACGACTAAGAACTCCATCGAAAAAAACTTAATGCGCCTCGGTCACAGCATGACACCCCCACTTGCAGGAGCATTTCTTCATTGTTAGCGGAGACTGTCACTGGGTATTTGCAAAAGCGTGCAAGTACTCTAATTAAACTGCACTCATGTCCGAACTCTGGAGTATGGCTTTGCTGAGAGACGCACCACGGCACAAAGATCACCCGTATCGTACCGGGTTTATTCGGGCTGAGCATGGGATGGTGTAGCAAGTGACACCTCCGTGTTATAATTGTAACACTCTCACTTATATAGCCCTTCCTGATGTGATCCAGTATCATGACCAAGCAGACAATGCTCAGCTTTGGGTTCCGAGTTTACCTCATCTTCAATGCAGCAATGCGTTTCCCAACCCTCTGTATTAATACGCAATACCAAAGTGTCTTGTTTCCACGGCAGGTCTATCCCACGGTGACCCTCCCTGAGTATTATGCTGCGCCCAGTCCCATTCTTCGTTCGTTTGTCCCGCACGGAAACTCCGCCTACCTCGGGAGGGCCGTCGTTAAGAAAACCAAACTCAATTGTCCTTCCGATTATATAGTTTACCAACATCTGACTTGTTCGGACAAGGTTTACACAATGTCCATGCCGGCGTTTGGTACGACGCCAACCCTTGAGATACCAGCCGAAAATGGTGTTACTGACATGAAGTTCACTGTCACTACCTAGTCTCCGTTTCAGTACTCGTTGCGCTTCAGGGATACCACATCCCATTAGAATTCCTACGCTGGTTCCAGCTAAACTCTTGAAAGAAACATTCTTCTCAAAGTGTCTTGTTTCCACGGCAGGTCTATCCCACGGTGACCCTCCCTGAGTATTATGCTGCGCCCAGTCCCATTCTTCGTTCGTTTGTCCCGCACGGAAACTCCGCCTACCTCGGGAGGGCCGTCGTTAAGAAAACCAAACTCAATTGTCCCTCCGATTATATAGTTTACCAAAATCTGACTTGTTCGGACAAGGTTTACACAATGTCCATGCCGGCGTTTGGTACGACGCCAACCCTTGAGATACCAGCCGAAAATGGTGTTATTGACATGAAGTTCACTGTCACTACCTAGTCTCCGTTTCAGTACTCATTGCGCTTCAGGGATACCACATCCCATTAGAATTCCTACGCTGGTTCCAGCTAAACTCTTGAAAGAAACATTCTTCGGGTGAGTACATCTATCTACTCCTGATTGGTGGATAACGTCAGTCTGCGTTGATAACAGCTGTTACAACGAATAAACTGAACTAGCTGTGAGAGAATGTTCCTGCTCCAAGGATCGCAACTCAATTAATACTTCATTGCATGGTGTTGCACGAGTACAGTGTAGAGTATGGAACATCATCTGAAGGGCCCGTCCCTGCAAACCCATTGTCTCCGTAATAGATTCGTCGGGCAAAGTTGTGTCGGGCCGGTTATTCGAGAAAGCCTGTGTTGGTACCGACGCTTCCGGGCCAACAAAAATAAACGGGACGAATCCTAGACACACCGTTTAGATCGAACGTAGCATCGCACAAGGATGACCTTGTCGTCTTCTTTTTGCTCAGTCCAGGCTTGTTTTCATGATGTTGTCGACCATAACCGGATACCGCAGATCATATCTGCACCGTATAAGACTTGGCCCCATGGTATACCCTAAACCAAACAAAATTATGTCCGATGTTCTTGAGCATTGCTTTGCGTTGCTCCAAAGATTGACCTCCAAACAAACCACAATCAGATATATCGTGGTTGCCGTTGCAAACAGGACACTTCAAGAACCCGTTCTCATAAGGTACACCTACTCCAGCGTTGCATCAGGAGTACCTAATTCAAGAGGGTCCAGAGGATGGTGAGTTATCCGTCCTGCTTTCAGGGCAAGCAGCAAAATTACCCTATTGACTAGCGCTGGATGCCACTCTTTTCTCCTCAGAATTTAACGAGTCGCTAGAAGTAGGTTTTCTCCCGCATGATGTTGTGCTCTCAGAAACTTCTGCCCATCTTTCTTGCAGATGGCGACGTAATCACAACTGTTTTGGCAGGGATGGCTCGGCAGTTTAGCTCTGCACTCTAATCTAGCTATATAAGGATCACCCGATATCCCTTCATGTGACCAGCTAGTTCACGCATGCCATGAAGGTCGTCAGCGACTAACTTAGGACCCATGAAAGATTCCTCACTTACCGCTGGTACAATGTCAGGTCGGCAGCCAAATTGCCGGTGCAAAATTCTCATAGCCTCTGTAAAACCCACTTTCTTTGGATANCTGGTTAGAGTGGATAGTGCTTAATTGCATCTTCCGCCCTGCCACAATAACGCAACAAATATGAGAGCTCCGATCCTCGGTCAACTAAGTTATCTACCACGTTACATTCAAAATTCCTGGCAAAGGTGAAGTAATTCTTCGTGGATCCACCGAAAATATTCACTTCAGTTTTTGGAGAACAGGCTTCAAGAACCAAAGGTCAGAGAGCTCGCTCTAACGACTCAGCGGGGTCTAAAAAAGGGTTTGTTCCAGCGGTTCACAGTAGAACAGGGTGACATGGTGTTGTATCAAACTTAGCACCGGGTATCGGGACGGGTTCGGATTCCACGGTCCTTTGGTTTCTGTTATGGAGCTCCAGCTGTCTGCG
>QNGE01000405.1:0-20424 GCA_008508345.1 Paragonimus westermani
AACGCTCAAGTCGAGGCACGGAAGAACACTAGATTTATCACTGGTAGTGCAAATGAGTAAACTATTTGAACACATAGTACGTCAGACGCAACTAGGTCATATAAACGAGGGGAAACTCGCACTCCGTCGTGAGCACAGATGCACGAAACTAATTGAAAAAATGAGACGGGGAAATTCCATGAGGGACCCTGCTATAAGAATCATGATAATGATAATATTGATTATAATAATTATTATTATAACAATAATAACGGTATATTCCTGGACGCATTTGTCGAAACACGCTCAGTACAGCGTGATCGACGTACAGATTTTTGAGCATATGGACATTTGAACACCAAATTTGAAAATTGTACAATGAGTCACCCATGTGAATAGAGCAACAAAGCAGATATTGTGTGAAGGGAAATTCCATGTTTAGGCACAAATCTTTGAGCTACATGGTTCTGAGACGATAGTCCTTGGGATCTGCACAACTCGATAAAATAATTGATTAGTTACATCGATTGAGACTCCACAATGTGATCACTGACCTAATGCTCAAGGTCGCGCCAATAACAAGTGCATAGAGGATAGAGGGGGTGTATTGGCGAAGAAGATGATCATTATTCCATGTAGTTAGTCCCGGGAGATGTGTAGAAAGTTTTTCCGTGATATGAGCGGGGTGGGACGCATATACTTTAGCGGGAAACGCATGGACCTCTCGACCGGACGTTATTCTTCGCGCAAATTCTAAAGAATTTTGATTAGCTCGCAATGTGCTCAACCATTGTGGAATTTTGAGTGTCCGGGAGGGGCGGAACGTTTCCTCACGCGGGATGTATCAGCAGAACCAAGAATGGAAAGCTGAATAACGCGATAAAGAGGAGAACGTAAAACTGACCATGTGAGTTATGACGAACAATGGAACGTGTGATATTATGGCACAACCTTCTATGTGATGTTAATGGAATTGTGTTAATCAATGAAATATATACCATAAGCGAGCAGCTGTTATCAAATCACACGAGGAGAGATCGATTATAAGCTTTTCCTGGCATACGATTGCTGCTGGATTTGAATGGCAATCATCCCTCTAGGGTCGGCATATAGAATGGTAACAATGTTTGACAATACTGAGTGGTTGCCTGGTGGTCTATCAGAGGATGAGAAGGAAGAGTTGCAACTCGAGGTTATTATGCAGTCATGAAACGAACAGGTTGAGTTATTTAGAACGATTTTAGCATGTCCAACTTTTGCATGGTGGTTTACAACACAGACACACAAGCTATCAATAATTATGGGGTGAAGGTGTACCAGGAGGATTGGGTTGTTACCAACGGGCATGTATATTGACACCTATGAGTGTAGACAACAGACATGTGCTTCTATCCGCTGGCAAGTCTGAAAGTACATCTAAACTCAAGAACAAAACGGTTTTCAATGAATCTGTAGCGATGTGCGAATTCTTCACCTCACATTTCGCTGCCTCGTTTAGCCTAGAAAACACACCATTACTTTCTAATATTCCATCGAAAACAGGTAAAGCTTTGAGTAATGTTCTAATCGATGTTCGATTTGTTCGTTCACAGTTAGCCAGCATTAGGCCCTCAATCCATCCTGGACCAGATGGTATCCCATCAATGGTGGTCAAGCAAGCAGATGAGGATATACCCATCTTCTTACTCAATTTGTTCAACCTATCACTTTCATCCAGCGCCTTCTCTTCTCAGTGAAAAACCTCAATAATTATGACCCGTTACGAGAGTGGTGCAAGGCAGGACGTTAGTAACTATCGTCCCATCAACAACACGCCAATCTGCTCGAGAATCTTTGAAAGGATAATAAAGGTGCACATAATCGAGTTCTTAAGGACACAACATTACAAACCCTTCGCAGCATGGTTTCCTTAATAAACGCTCTTGTATGACATGTTAGGTGGAATTCTTACACCATATATTGACGTCCGTCGATGCAAGAAATGCGGCAATTATCATGCTATTGGACATGCAAAAGGCTTTTGACGATGTGCCTCATAGGCGCCTCTTAATCGAAATAGCATCTTTTGGCATACAAGATCTCTTGTATAGCTGGCTGTCGTCATACCGTGAAGGTCGCACTCAGACGGTCTAAATAAAAGGAGCACCACTCAACATCAAAACCAATGACTAGTGGGTTGGTCCAAGAAAGCGTTCTGTGTCCGTTGCTCTTCCTAGTGTACATAAATGTCGTAATAATAATGTTAATATATTTTCCTAATGGACGCATAAGAACCACGCTTGATCGTGCGCGATCACTTAAGATATTTACAAACCATTCAAAGGGCATTATGCAATAGTAGCAAAACATTAAGCCTTCCGTCAAGAAGGACGTGGTTAAAAGGCAAATAAATGTAGTTTATGAAAACTTTGACGCACGCAACAGAGAAGGAGATAGTCAGGTCGTTTCACAGATTTAGTCTCAAACAAATGGTATGTTGCACTAATTCACTTTCTTCAAGCTCGTAGAATGGTCAATTTTTTGAATAGTTCAAGGTCATCCCACGAAGAATGCGTAAACGCATCTGCGGTGTGTTTCGCCATTGCTGGATAAAATTAACGTCCGGAAACTTTCAAGACAGGTGACATTTCAGAGGCAGGGCGGAAAATCCAAAATTCCGGCGAACGATTGGGCAGATTCGAATGCATGACTTTGTCGCTTCCCCGAAAAACATCAACAAGTTGAACATCTCGCGAACCGTTCATCTAAGACGAAGTTCCGCGCGTCCATCCTTTGCAGACGAATTTACCCGCTCAGTGGATAATATGGGGATCGGAAAGGAGAATTCAATTCCACAGGTTAGATAAGAAAGTGTTGGGTTATAACATTTACCACGACAACCAATAGGCTAGCCGAATTTATTTAGAAAGCACGCATACAATATTATTATTTTCGCTATGATTATTGGAATAAATAATCGTGTCATCTGTTTGTTGTGGCACGTTGAATGTAATCGTGATTGATTCGGGCAAACGGAGAATTAAGTCGAAGGTGTGGAAAGCAGCATGAAATGAACGTCTGATCAATAGAGCTAACATTACATCATTCTGCTGGACTTATCAATAAGCGCCGAGTTCACAGTTCGAGGGGCGTTGGACAGCGAGGTGGTTATCCGCGTACTAGGCATCTGACGGCTAAATGTTTTTCGGACCACACTCAAAAAGGGCATCAGGTGATGCAATGAGTTTGAAGACGGACATTGTGTTTGTTAATGTAAGATAGCTGTCCAAACCATTTTTAAAACGCTCAATGTTGCTACTGGCTCGGACTTTATTTGGAAGTTTATTCCAAATGTAGGAATACTTTGCTAGAAATAAGTTTGCACGTATACTTTTCCGAATATCAGGGATGGCAAGGTGGAACCCTTACTTCTTAGAATATATGGGGGGCTGTGTTGGAAGTGAACGGTAAACTCTGTGGTAATCACATCCGAATGTATGAGTTTATACAGCAGCGTCAGGTTCAACTTTAGTCTACGCAGCCAAAGTGGATCAATACCAAGTTTTTCACAGCGCTCTTTGTAGGTGAGCAAAGAAGAATATCCTAATAAGCTTTTGGTGAACAATCGTTGAAGGTTTTTTAGAACAAACCTATCAGACTTCCGAAGATGGCAGTAAGAGAAAGTGCAATACTCGAGTTGAGGCTGAGCGCACATTTTGTAGAGTGTCAGGTTCGCAGCTGTTAGACTGAACGCCCTTTTGATAGAGCCTATTGATCTTTTAGTTTTTACTACCCGAAAGCATACATCATCACAGAAATTGAAGGAGGATTACTACCGTATTCCTCGATCTCTGATCGAAGTGGTTGTATCAATATACAACCATCCAGTCAGATGGAGCCATGAGGAAATTTACAACCATGAGTGATGATGTTCGAGTTGTTCGCTGAGGACGACTTCAGCCATGATCTGCAACACGACTGAAATGACGCTAGGTTCTGTCTTATTTCTTGTATAAAGAAATTCATGTTACTAACCCGGCGGAAGGTGTGGACAACAGTGATATCGTCAGAAAACAGAAAGGGCTTGCCGTGTGAATTAACGCCGCGTAAGTCATTTATACACTAAGAAGAGCAACGGACACAGAACGCTTTCTTGGACCAACCCACTAGTCATTGGTTTTGATGTTGAGTGGTGCTCCTTTTATTTAGACCGTCTGAGTGCGACCTTCACGGTATGACGACAGCCAGCTATACAAGAGATCTTGTATGCCAAAAGATGCTATTTCGATTAAGAGGCGCCTATGAGGCACATCGTCAAAAGCCTTTTGCATGTCCAATAGCATGATAATTGCCGCATTTCTTGCATCGACGGACGTCAATATATGGTGTAAGAATTCCACCTAACATGTCATACAAGAGCGTTTATTAAGGAAACCATGCTGCGAAGGGTTTGTAATGTTGTGTCCTTAAGAACTCGATTATGTGCACCTTTATTATCCTTTCAAAGATTCTCGAGCAGATTGGCGTGTTGTTGATGGGACGATAGTTACTAACGTCCTGCCTTGCACCACTCTCGTAACGGGTCATAATTATTGAGGTTTTTCACTGAGAAGAGAAGGCGCTGGATGAAAGTGATAGGTTGAACAAATTGAGTAAGAAGATGGGTATATCCTCATCTGCTTGCTTGACCACCATTGATGGGATACCATCTGGTCCAGGATGGATTGAGGGCCTAATGCTGGCTAACTGTGAACGAACAAATCGAACATCGATTAGAACATTACTCAAAGCTTTACCTGTTTTCGATGGAATATTAGAAAGTAATGGTGTGTTTTCTAGGCTAAACGAGGCAGCGAAATGTGAGGTGAAGAATTCGCACATCGCTACAGATTCATTGAAAACCGTTTTGTTCTTGAGTTTAGATGTACTTTCAGACTTGCCAGCGGATAGAAGCACATGTCTGTTGTCTACACTCATAGGTGTCAATATACATGCCCGTTGGTAACAACCCAATCCTCCTGGTACACCTTCACCCCATAATTATTGATAGCTTGTGTGTCTGTGTTGTAAACCACCATGCAAAAGTTGGACATGCTAAAATCGTTCTAAATAACTCAACCTGTTCGTTTCATGACTGCATAATAACCTCGAGTTGCAACTCTTCCTTCTCATCCTCTGATAGACCACCAGGCAACCACTCAGTATTGTCAAACATTGTTACCATTCTATATGCCGACCCTAGAGGGATGATTGCCATTCAAATCCAGCAGCAATCGTATGCCAGGAAAAGCTTATAATCGATCTCTCCTCGTGTGATTTGATAACAGCTGCTCGCTTATGGTATATATTTCATTGATTAACACAATTCCATTAACATCACATAGAAGGTTGTGCCATAATATCACACGTTCCATTGTTCGTCATAACTCACATGGTCAGTTTTACGTTCTCCTCTTTATCGCGTTATTCAGCTTTCCATTCTTGGTTCTGCTGATACATCCCGCGTGAGGAAACGTTCCGCCCCTCCCGGACACTCAAAATTCCACAATGGTTGAGCACATTGCGAGCTAATCAAAATTCTTTAGAATTTGCGCGAAGAATAACGTCCGGTCGAGAGGTCCATGCGTTTCCCGCTAAAGTATATGCGTCCCACCCCGCTCATATCACGGAAAAACTTTCTACACATCTCCCGGGACTAACTACATGGAATAATGATCATCTTCTTCGCCAATACACCCCCTCTATCCTCTATGCACTTGTTATTGGCGCGACCTTGAGCATTAGGTCAGTGATCACATTGTGGAGTCTCAATCGATGTAACTAATCAATTATTTTATCGAGTTGTGCAGATCCCAAGGACTATCGTCTCAGAACCATGTAGCTCAAAGATTTGTGCCTAAACATGGAATTTCCCTTCACACAATATCTGCTTTGTTGCTCTATTCACATGGGTGACTCATTGTACAATTTTCAAATTTGGTGTTCAAATGTCCATATGCTCAAAAATCTGTACGTCGATCACGCTGTACTGAGCGTGTTTCGACAAATGCGTCCAGGAATATACCGTTATTATTGTTATAATAATAATTATTATAATCAATATTATCATTATCATGATTCTTATAGCAGGGTCCCTCATGGAATTTCCCCGTCTCATTTTTTCAATTAGTTTCGTGCATCTGTGCTCACGACGGAGTGCGAGTTTCCCCTCGTTTATATGACCTAGTTGCGTCTGACGTACTATGTGTTCAAATAGTTTACTCATTTGCACTACCAGTGATAAATCTAGTGTTCTTCCGTGCCTCGACTTGAGCGTTTTAAGTCTGTCAGTCTCTCTCGCAGTAAGGATTTTACCTTGTACATACGAGCCGACACGTTTTGATTTTATGCGGACCAAACCGTCGGTACAAAACGTCAAATGTCTGACAAATTCTCCAGTTGCTATACTTGGGTCTGAAGTGCGAAAGAAGATATTCTAATTTAAAGGATCTTAGTAGGGGGAAGGCATTCCAATCAATGAATTTGATCGAACGGTAGAATACAACTGTCGGTTTGGTAGCCATACTGAAATCAAAAAGACAGTTGACGACATTATGGTCGCTTCCTGTGAATTGTTGTAGAACAGATAACTCTACAGACGAAATACCTATGGTAAATATAAGATCCAAAATATGCCCCTTTCTGATGGGCGTTGGGACATGTTGGTTCCAACCATTCGGCTGAATGAATGAAAGGAATCCGGCCTGTTTCGCTGGAACAGAGAATGAGGTCCAGGAAATATTAGGCGTGTTAAAGTCACCGTCTATTAGTTTGTGTTCGCAAGGCATGTTGGACACATGATTCATTATCTCCACAGGGTGAATCAAATCATTGCTTGCAGCATTGGGCGGTCTGTAGATGCATCCTACAAGTAGCTCGCGAGAACCCATTGACCACAACAAGTCCTCGGGTTTATGAAGTTTAGACTCATCAAGTGTGACTGCGGAAAATTGCTCTTTTGGGTAAATGATGCATCCACCTCTTCGTCCTATGAGACGATCCCCACGAAACACGTGATATCCTAGAATGCTCATCTGACTGTCAGGGATGTCAGGAGAGCACCACCTCTCAGTTACGAGAATGATATGGGGGTTAGACAAGGAGACGAAGGGTTTGAAAATGTGCATCCTACTAACCAACTATCTTGCGTTCATTATTAATAAACTTACGAAACCCTTTTTGTCAGATACAGCAGATAAACTCCTTAGGAACTTCATGGCAGTTATGGCAGTTGTTTGCGAAATACTAAGTGGAAATGCCTGATCTAACGAATGTACCGAATTTCTCGTCATTTTCCAGTTGATGTCGTGCAAGTTCGCCTCCATGATGGGAAGTGCTGGAAGAGTGCCATTTTGTAGTTCTGACAGTATGGGACTGGGGAATGGGGCCAGGTATCGATTGATGAAATATCGGGGGGTGCACTAAAAAGGAACTGGTTTGACCTATATTTGTGTTTTTGACATAATCGGGTGATGACTTGCCTGCTGGAGTATACATATTGGGAACTTGGTTCCTAGTAGCACTCATATTTTGGGTAGGAGAATTAGTTACTTCGGAGCTATCGGATAATGGGTGGTGACCGTGACCCCTAGTATAATAGTAGGTTGACCTGAAAGCAGTGGGATACAAATTGTGCAATTCTACATGTGAAGCGTTTGTGAAACCACATTCACGACGCTTGTAAATTTCTTTTGGTTCACTCTTATATTGCAAATCCGAAATACTGTGATCTGGTGAACACCTTACAGTTCAGGTGTTTTGGACTTGCCGCTGGTATTTCCGACTACTCCATGTAACGGAGAGAAATTCCCCTGATAGAAAGAGGATAGCCCTTCTCGCGCAGCCGCGTCATTATCTGGGGCAGTTAAGCTGCTTTCAGTGTTCTAAGCATCTATGCATGCCCTAAGTCTAAGACCTTTTCTAGCCAAGAACTCGGCTGGCAGAGGGAGACGTTGAGCACTAGGGGATGTGTTTTCAGCAATAGCCGTGTGTTTCGTTGCGGAAAGTATAACCTCAGAAACAATGACATCAATTTGGCAGATCCTAAATCTCGGAAAAAACTGTGCCTGAATTTCTTCCCAGTAAAATATTCCTACATTTGGAACACACTCCCGTATGCAATCAGGTCCAGTTAGAATATACACCAATTCAAACGAAACTTATAAACTTTCTTAACAATGACGAACGTCATATCCATTCTCAAGCTCCACTTCTCTGAGGAAGTTATCTTCGAAAACGGACCTAACAACATCTGACAAAAACCCTGTTTTGCGTGATGTTAATTCATGCACTTCTCGAACCGATCAAAACTACCGCTTTCAGGATAGACCTTGTACTTTCAGACTTGCCGGCGAACATGACAACATGTCTATAGTCAACACGTATAGGTGTCAATGTACATGCCCGTTAGTAACAACCCAAACAACCTGGCACACTCTTACCCCATACATGTTGATAGCTTGTGTGTCTGAGTTGTAAACCACCATGCAAAAGCTGGACATCCCAACATCGTTAAAAATACTCAATCATTTTGTCTCATGACTGCATAATAACCTCGAGCCGCAACTCTTCCTTTTCCTCTCCTGATAGACCACCCGGAAACCTCTCGGTGTCTTCAACCATTCTTCTCATTCTATATACCGTCTGTACAAAGATAACTGACATCTAAATTGGGCAATAATCGTACACTAGGAATAGCTTATAATCGATCTCCTTTCACGTTATTCAATAGCAGCTGTTCGCATGTGGTATATATTTCATCAATCAACACAATACTATTAACGTCACATAGGAGGTTATGTCAGAATATCACATGTTCCATTGTTCGTCGTAGCTCACAGTTAGTTTCACGTTATCCCGTTTATCGCCTAATTCCTCTCTCTATTCTTGGTTTCACTGATACATCCCGTGCGAGAAAACATCCCACCTCGCCCGGGCTCTTAAAATTCCGCATTGGTTGTGCATATTGCGAGCTCCTCGAAATTCTTAGGAATTTGAGCGAAGATTGACGTCCGTTCGAGAGGTCCATGCATTCCTCGCGAAAGTATATGCGTTCCCACCTCGCCCACATCATGAAAAAATTTTCTGCACTTTTTTTCTGAACTATCTATATGGAATAATGGGCAAATTCTTCGCCAACACACCCTCTTCATCCACTGACCACCGTTTTTTCGACATGACCTTGATCATCAGGCCAGCGATCACCTTGTGGAGTCCAAATTGATGTATCAAATCAATTATTTTATCGAATCATGCAGACCCCAAGCACTATCTTCTCTGAACTATGAAGCTCGAAGTTTTCTGCCTAGACTTGAAGTTTCCATCCATATAATATCTAGTTTTGTCTGTTTTGTCGCTCTACTCACATAGCTCATTCGTTGTGCAATTATCAAATTTGGTGTTCAATTATGTATATGCTAAAAATCGCTGCGTTGATCACGCTCTCCTGGGTGTGTTTCTCACAAATGCGTCGAGAAATACACCATTATTATTATTATTATAACCGCAATTGAACTCACCAACATCCAAACTCAGCCCATCCACCGCACGCTGCGGCCCATGTCGGAGTCAGGCGAGTCTCGACCACGACCCATTACAATCATCGTCACGTCACATGAGATGGCGTCACACGCACTGAAGATGTTCCACCACCGACACCACCTTACTCCGTTCATCCCCGATCCTTCTAAAGTGAAACGGGGTTTATTAAAAGCCAATCATCGTACGCGTATTACCCGCCTGGTGGTGTCCATTGAGAATATAATGACTGGGAAACTCACCACAGTCGGTTCCTATGTAGTCGGCGACCTCCATCAGCATCACGTTTTGGATGAACTTCCACGTCCACGATCCCACGATACCCACCAAACACATTGCGATTCTGAGTTGTTGGCCAAATTCCGGCGAGACGTCGGCCATTCAGTAAGCGATTCAGATGGGGATAATGACGGATGATTGCCATGCTAATTCGGGTTGGTGAGCGCATTTCAAAAATTTTCTCAAACATCATGTTGAAACCACTTAATTTGCATGTGTTCCCGACTGCCGCTAGTTTTTGTACGTTCAATTGGGTCGATGTCTCCGACAGACGCTCGTTCGCAGTTCTATTTATTTCGAGCATGGTGAGTGGGTTCGTGTTCTGTCGTCAACAGCAGTTTTGTTGGAAGTTTTGTAAAGTTGCTAGCTGTATTTTATGCTTTCCGCCTCGCTAAAATGGACTTATTAACTCTCATTGACTTAGAAACATAACAGGAGAACAGTGTGGATTGCTGTCACCGGTGGTCACAATAGAAATGGGCAAACTGAAACGATGGCGTAGCATCTGGACCACTAACAGGCGTATCAGAAGTGAGAGGGATAAGTTACGCTTGTTGGTCGAGAAGTATGCACCATTTTGGGTGGAAGAGGACGGCATACGACCAACGTTAGTGCAGCCTGCAGGATAGACATTGCATCTCTTGCACATGTCGTAATACAGGAATATCTCACGAACCTACTGCAAGTGGTTCAGCTGTCTAACCCGCTGCTCCAAGCACATCTGTTACTGGATTGGGCGCGGTCAAAACTTCCACTTCCAGTAGTAGGTTAACCTTTCTTACATTTATTTCTGTTGCAATCAGTCTGTCATCCACACCGTTGTAAACAATCCACTCCAACTCAGTTACATCTGCTGACTTGAAACTACTGCCATTTTTGCTGTGATCCTTCGTTCCTGATTTACCACTTAAACCGCGCACATTCAGCATAGCTCCTCACAGTGCACATACAACAGTGCTCACCAGTGAATGTCTTGAACACATAAGGATGCTGACATATCTGCGGAGCGTTTACTAATGTCGACGTCTTATCAGCGGTGATCATACTACAATGCAAGTCAGTATACACGGGGTACCGTCGTTTGACTATCCCATCACGGGGTCGTGGTCCATACTGGGTCGCATTGTGCACACCTTACGAGCACCCCACTCGTCATCGGCTGGTAGTGTGGTTGTGAGCGCTCCGATCTCGTTAATGAGTATGTACAGCCATTTTGTCCGAAATAATAAAGATACGCATTGCTGGCCTGATGTTGGATGATCTTCATTTAACCCTCCCATGTGGACACTCAGCGTGTTATTTGCGATGCCCAGCTCGCAGTTACATCAAGCAAACGAAGAGTCACAACGGTTACTATGTTTGTGACTGACGTGTACCGAAAGGCGCTTACTACATTTCGCGACGGATGACTTTCCTCTCGACGTCCTCCAGCATTTGCACTGACACGTCGTTACGGGGGAGACGTCAGCCGGACCATCATATCGGAAACACCACGTTACTTCAACTGTCATTGGACATGGTCGCCGATTTTCCACCGGACCCGATGCATTTTGTTATTCTTGGTGTCACGGAAGGGCTATTCCACATTTGGCGCTTCCCAGAGAAACGTTCAGACTTGCGTCTGTTTAGCAGCATGCAGCGGAATGCTGAGACGAGACTGGAGGCATCAGTTCCCCACCTACCTGCAGACCTTTCCCGCAAATTTGGTACGTCTACCAATTTTGAGTGTTTCAAAGCCAACAAGAGTCGCATGTTTTTTATTACATTTGGGTCCTGCGGCTATGCGTCCATTCTTCCCATACCCCACATACGAGAATTTCATAAGTCTGTTTCTATTCACCCATATGCTATCCCATCTCAGTATGTGTCATATCCTAATTGACTGTGCCCGATTTTTGCTCATTAACTTTGTTGATCAGTTTGATTATTTGTACGGAGACGACCGGTTGGTGTATGGTGTGCATTGCCTCACCATCTGTGCGATTATGTGCAGCGGTTTGAACCGCTGAACCAGCATTGGGTATTTTACCTCGAGAGCTTCATGAGTAGCGTCGTACGTTTGGTGAAGGAAACAAAGGAGCCGACTGCACAAGTGTACCGTCGAGTAGTTAAATGCTCTATGTTCACGCACGTGCAGTCAACCGTTGCACCGACGGATGACACCAATTTATGTAACCCAACGAAATGAAAGCGTAACAGGTTCATCGTACGCATCAAGTTCTATATTTCTTGTGCGTCTCAGGACAATTATGACCTGGTAAACGACAAACGGCACTGCGTATACCAAAACCCGATCAACGTTAGCTTCTGTAAGCACTTCGCGCGCGTGCCTGATTTCTGTTTTCATGCTTTACCCTCATCCGACCTTTGCATTTACCGGGCCTCGGGTATACCCACCACCATTAAGATGAAGTCCCTGTCCGCCATCATATGCAAGTGTGTCCTGATTATTGATGGTGGCGAGTTCGTCATCATTCCCTTCTTGCACACTTCATAGTAAAGCTTTTCGTTCTTACTAATCAGTAATCACTGAAAACCCATTACAAGTAACTGGTGTTAGAAACTTACACCGGAACCAGTGTATACTGCTACGCTTAAACTACGGACGTACCATATCAATGAGTTTTTGAAGACGAGAGAAGTTGCGATTATTAGCCATGCTTGGTTGTTGGGGGACGCAATGGTTGCTTGGCCAACATTGAAGAATTCGAAGGCAGTGAAATTTTTCATATCCCACACAATGTCACCTGTAGGTAAATTTCAGTTATATGAGCTTAGTATTTTCAAGAACGCCGGTAAGTTTTATTATGCCGTTACATCATCGATACTTAACGTTTCATTATCAAGAATCACAAGAATATGAGCAGTAGGCAGAACATGAGTCGGATTTCACATCCACAGACGCCAACAACACTGCGTTGCCACCTTACAAGAAGGGAAACAAGTGTGTTCCCTTTGCCTCTACTTATTTTCAGACAAAACACATCTTTTCGTCCTCTGAGAGCCACGTTTTACGAGGAGCACCTCCTCCGATGATACATGTCAAAAATTAGTTTTCATACTCCCTTATGAAACAACTGAACGTAGTCAACGGGTAATCCATATTTCTGTCTAGCTTCATGTTATCTCAACACCGTGTTACATGCGGATGTTGACCAACCCGAAAAATAAGGAGTATATCATTTGGGGTGATGAGCGTTTTTGCAGGAACATTCATCCCGTTTTATTGCCATCATCATCGTGGACGTCTGATGAGTCCTTTAATGAGGACTTCCAGGACTGTTCAAAACGAAGAAAGCATCTCTCCGACAGTCAAATGGTGCACTTGAAGGAGACCATCATGCTTACAGACGGTTGCATGATACAGAGGCGAGTGACATTCAGAAATATTCGGACGTGTCTAACTTCAGCCACTCCGGCCCCTTCCACAGGTGCCTCACTGAAAAAGAACAATTTACAATTCCATCGGGGATGAAGTCCCGTCGAACGACCGAGAGGCGTTAAAGAACTTTCGACAGGAGCTAGAATCCACAGAATATTCAGAACAGACGTTTGGAGGATATCATCATTATTTTATCACTTTTTCAGAGCCTTAGGTTGACAAAACCCCATCGTGAACGAACAGTGGTTGAAGGCGAGCGCAAATTTTACGGTTTCGTTTTTTTAACAAAGTCAGTGTTGAACTGAACTGGCTAGGTATCAACAGCACAGCTCGTTTGATGGCTACTCCCTTGTACGAAGCCATCGTTTGTAAGTATCATTCACATTATCCATCATTTATGTAGGTGTTATCCGTGACGATCTGCGATTTCAGTCTTTTGTACACGAGTATGAGGTGGGGGGTTCAAATTACCCGGGCCCATGTAGGTTGTCCGTCTTAATGTCTGGCGGTTTTCTGTTGACCTGGAAGAAAATAAATGAAAAAGGGGTGCAGCACCGTCCTCGGGGGGTATACATAGTACGAAGAGCAGAGCAAATTGATTATCTGACAGAACAGAGTAACTTACTATTCTAGCAACTTTTAAGTAGGTGGGAGTCTAGTCACACATTCAGATGGTCCTTAAAAAGGAAATTTGTTCTAGTAGTTGATAATCCTTTAAGGGAACTGTTGCCTAGGGATGATTCGCAGTCGATGCACATTGGACTTCTTGCCGTTACCTCTTCGACTACTATCACCTACTGGTATGAAGAATCGCTGCATTAGTCCCGTGCTGAGAGGAAAGTGTGTAGGAATAAAATCACCACGGAGTCCTCGCAACTCAAGTTGATAAAGATCGAGAAGTTCGAGGCAAGACTCGTATGACAAATGCCACAAGGCGATGACCATTTTGCTGGCACAGTTACCCCTTGGAAATGGCAGGGAATATCCACCACTTCATCAAGCGGTGGTTTCACTGAGCGAAAGGTCGGAATTTGCGTCGCACGGCGCGTAGGTCGATGAAAGTGACGATTTCACAGATAATGTGTCATCTCATTTCCTAATATCCTCATATCAGATTGCTCCTGCCAGTGAGTCAGCAGAGAAAACAGTGAAGCAGGACGCGTGGACAAAAAAGAAGCATCATTTTTTCACATTATGCACAGAATATATTTCCATGTCTCGTAAATTTCTCTCGCGTTCTTTGGGATGAATGTTGTAAAATGAAGTGGTGATCTGAAAACGCAGTCCTGGGTCGAATTCACTCCCCCTCACCCTGTAGGTGATCTCTGTTGAAAGCTCTACTAATTTTTGGCAGCTGTTGGTGAATCTACATAATTGGAATGTTCCAATCAGAACAAGCTTCCAGGTCACATGCACTTCAGTGCACTGGAACTTGTTTCGAAGAAATGGTATGCTTGAATGTGCTTTCGGTCATCAAGATCTGAAGTTGGCGAAGAATATGCTGCCTCAAGAAATGGTGTATATCACCAATTTGACATGACGGTCTACATTATCAGCGACATTTTAGGGAAAGCCTCATCATCGATCCAAGTAGCCTCTCCCGATTTGTAAGGCGAAATCGGGAGTTTAATAGCTATCAGGTCCATTAGGACACACTAGACATGATGCGTTGACCGCTGACGCCCTTTCTGAGTCTCACATTAGTGTTTTTGCGCAGTTACCATCAACACCTAAGTTTCGTCTTGACACCGAAACTGATGACATTTACACTATGGATACTTTTCCACTGGGGGTGTTGACCAAATTCAGGTGCATTAAAGGCAGCTCTCCTGGCCTGGAGATAATAAATTCCAAGGTCTTGACGGAAGCCGCCAAACAGCTTTCTGATCCGCTTAAATTACTACTTACGCAATCCGTCTCACCACAGCCGGAAACTCATGAACACCACACAAGCTTTCGAAGGTGGCAGGCGCAAATGTCCCAGTGATTCCAAACCAATTGATGTGAAGCGTCCAAACATATTTATGAGCGCTTGTATATTGCTCGCTTTATAAGCACCTCAATTCTCTGGAGCTCTTCTTCAATGAGAAGCACAGGCTTCGCACGCACTCTTCAAGTACCACAAGTCTAATAAGAGCCATCATTCAGTGGACCAAAGCAGTTGATGATGAATCTCGATTTTCTGAGGCATTCGACCGCGTGAACCATGCTGTTTTACTCTGCGAACTTCACCGTTAGGGATACGATGTAATCCCCCTCAGTGGCCTGGGTCGTATCTTGCTAACCGTCTGTACATGGTGCACGTTAATGGTGCATTCTTTACGTGCAAGTCTAGTCTCAGCGGAGTGTCCAAGATTCAATTCTTAGCCAATTAATATACTCGAAATTTATCGGTAATCGCCCTATTTCAGTCGTCTTTCTGTTATATTTGTCTGCTGAGGACTCAAAAATTTGGCTAACCGCAAACACTGCCGACGGTTCTCTCATCTCACGGAAGTACCCGGACACTTTACTCAACTGATATCGAGTGAACACTCTTGAGTTTAACACTGGTAATTGTAAAGTTATTCATAGTGGCAATTCTCTGAATACAACTTATCACCTCAAAAACTACCCGCTTTAGACGGTTTTTTAAAAAGAACCTAGGCGTAACCGTTTCCACACACTCTCGTGCTCTGCGAAAGCTGAAGCAAGTGCAAAAGGCGTTATTGAAAAATCTCTTCGGACAGCATTAGTTTTTATCTCGCTTTCTGTATAGCGGTTTCTGGAGAGCGGAACTGTGACCTGGCCACCATAGTTTCAGAAATACAAGCTGCTCCTAGAGACTGTACGAGGTCGAGCCAATAAGGCGGTTCAGATTCTGAGCACTAAACCGTATGAAGGTAGGCTGAAATCTTTGAACATGTATTCTTCAGAACATATTCAGTGGGCCAAAATGCGAACATAGCTTCTTTCTCATTGCGAGTTTGCAAGTCTAGGAACACTCAACCTGACCACGTTGTTTCTGCTGATCTTATAGCAATAGTCAAACTTCACATTGACCAACGTCTGCTGCTTTAGTTCGGTTTCCGCTCCACGCGTTCGCACTCCACTAACCCATCGAATCAGGAACCATTCTCCAAATAAAAGATTCTCTGAGAAACTCTCACACTTCAAAGTTACTTGGTATCGGTTTCGCGCTGCACGCACACAAATGCTTGTTTATATCACTCATTAAAATTTTGTTTAGGTTGGTGAACGAATTTCAAACTAGTATCTACCGTAAACAACTCGGCGGGCTCTTTGGGTTGGGATGCAAAAACCCCGCGGCACACAGTATCTTGACTTACCGGGCTGATTTCAATTTTTCACCGGTATTCATTCCATTAGCCGAATCACGAAACACTATAATGTGCCTTCTGTCTAGGAGTTGAGAGCTTTTTCCATGCCCCACGGCTGAGACATTCATTTAATGACAACATTCGACACTCACGCTGGTATCGAACGGACGTTTGCAGTGGACCAGACAAATAAAATTAAGGGGAGCGCTAAAACCCGCCCTTGTACAGCTGCGAACTGTGTGTTTTCGTATTTTTTAAACTTTCGCAACAGTGATCTGGAGTCGCGTTTGTTCGCTTTGAACAAAGTTGAAACAGCTCTCAATACCATACTGACAAATTTCAGTCGCTTGGGACAACCATATTGTAGGTGTAACTGCCTGGAGACTGGTTTCGAAAGCTTTCTACGCGCACTAATTGGCTGTATCTCTGCAGAGAACCTTTTGTTAAGACGAACTGCCACACAGTGCCTGCGTCTTCTGTGTCGTCTAATCATTTTAGACAATGCAAATGATATACGCCTAACTGATTTTGTGTCTTCTTTAATTAAATATGGTCTGTCCCAAAATGTGCCTCATAACGTAAAACTCTCTTTGTGCACTGCTCTACCGCAAATCTTTGACTCCGATTTGTTCGAACGCTGCAGACCTTGTTCTGAAGCATTAAATTTCGAGCCTTTGTTCAGAACACTGCTCTCATGCTTTATCAGTACTTCCGGTAGCAAATCTCCCTTCAAATATGCATTTGTCTCTTTGCTGAAAGTTCTTGGTGCGGATGTGTTTGACCCTATAAAAGACAGCTGGGAAAAAGAAAATCTCAGTGGCATTTTCCCCAAATCATACCTGCAACTTGCTCATAGGTGGACAAATTGTTTGTTTCTTTCTCGAAAATATACTGCCGAATCTTTTGCTGCAATGTGCGAAAGTGATAAAAATGTGTTCCGTGGATTTGCAGAAGACTATTCTAAAACTGATGTACTCCACTCTCCCACTCAAGTTTGGAATCAAGATGACACGGACCCAATACCTTACAGTGATATCAGCTCCCTTTTATCCCGTAAAGCTTACAATAATCTTTTTGGTATACAGAAAAGTAAACCCACAAACGGCCGAGTTAATTTTAACGACCTGAACTCCTATTTGGCCGTGGAAGAGTTACGTGATACCTTGGTTTCCCATCTGTCTTCACCGGTCGGCTGGAACACGTTGTTTAACGGTGTCTCTAAAGACAGCTCATGTGATATCTCTTCGCGTGCAATCTCGCCCGCACGACTTCTGAAATCCAAGTCACTTATCACTTTGTTGAAGTTATTAGATTACCTAATGACAGATGCCAATTTTAATGTTATTGTCTGTTGTTTGGACATTGCTACTATGTTGGTTGAACCGTTCGTATCAAAAAAATATTGGAGAAATGAACCGGTGTATTGTATCGCAGAAGATGCTGAGTATGCGTTCCCTGTTTGCCATTGCCTGGCAGTACATTTTTTTGATATGCTTCGGGCGGCGCTTGGTGACAGTAAACTGGTCGTGCGTGTTGCAGGAACGAAACTGTTCCATACTATCTCGCGACTTCCACGTGGCGCTATGTTGCTTGTTGAAAAGTTCATTGGTCCTATCTTGCTCCACGCCGTTGAAGTTGAGTCCAGTTTTCTCAGAAAGTACTCTGAACAGTCTTTCAGACAGTCACAGGTTGCCAGTTGTAACCGATTGTGCCAAGAGGCTGTAGATCATTTGACGTCCATGTTACTTACTTTACCGAGCTCCGAATTCGATTTTACAATTTTATGCGAGATAGCCGTTGTAAACGGCCTATCAAACCGAAGACCATCAGTGAGTTTCCGCTTTTACTTTATTTGACTACTCATTAACACTTCTGATATGTTGAAGGGTCATGTTTCGTATTTTTTTGCTCTGACTTCGTACAGCCGCATGCCCAACACACCTTTGTTTGCGTGCACCAACTCGTCGGTTGGTCACTGTCTTATCCCCCTTTTCGTTGGGGCCCTTGTGACTCATGGTGTCTGCGACTAAAGCCTCTAGGAGGGATGCTGGCTAATCGTGCTCCCTGTGTTGAATGTTGCAGCTGCTTGGTTGAGTTGTCTGTTAAGTAAATTCAACTGCTGACGCGGAGCGGTTAAAACCGCGATGAGAAACTGTCCTGCAGATGCTGCATTGTTTTCATTTTCGGCTTTGTTGTGTTGTCTGTCATGTTAAGGCGCCTTCATGCTAGGTGATCAGATCTATATATTGGTGTTTTTAATAGTTAAGTTTCATTCATTTTCTTTCAGCCACATAGATATGGATGTTTCCCTTCATGATTGTGCAGCAGTCAGTGTGAGTCGTTACTATATTGTTGACTATACCGATGGTAATGACGGTGATATACTGTATTTCAACCGGCGCACTTCCCATCTCGAATTCTCCGCAACCAATTGGCATGTCTTATAGGTTCGTAGAGGTGAGAGAGTTAAGTTTGCGTTGATCCGCCATTACTTGATTTAGTCAGACTTTCCAAATCTCCTAAGAAATAGACGCGGTAATCTGAACTTGTATCTGCAATCTTATGATTGGTAGACGTGACTGAAGTACCACTAACACTTTTCGAATTTACATTGCATGTGGTATGGGCAGTAAGACGACGGACGACATCTTAACCTGTAAGCAGTAGTCCAATGACATAACCACTGGCTTCAGTCACTTTCACCAAACTACTCTGGACATCGCTATCATCGGCAATTTGTCCTTGTTTGTGCGGGAAATATCTCGGTAGTTATCTCGATTGTGTTTTGCATGGTGTCACGGGTTTCCGTGATGTGATCACCAATGTCATGTCACTCGTTCACTTTTAATCTGTGTCGTTCATACATACTGATTTTCCCATCCTAGAGTTAAACATTGAAGCCTCAGTTCTGTGCGTAATCCATAGGAATTTCACTTTAGCCTCCTATGGGTAACCAGCCTGATAGTGGCCTTCCCGCACCTGCTTAGAAGTTTTGTTCATTTAGGTCCACACCAGGTACATTGAACAGAAATATTAATGGTACGCTTTTCTTTGTGGTACGTGTAATCACCAACCGCAGCGCCATCTGATTAAGCTCATGACCGTGTATGTGTGTAATATGGGCACAGATACCACCCACTGTTTATTTATGCTTGAGTCGACAGGGCACAGTAATGTATTCTGTAACATATGACTGACTGAATGGATGTGATCTCCTTTCTTCATCGTGGTCTCCATCGACTGATGTTCAATTGCAACACAGTCGAAGAGAAAAGCCTTAAAGAAGGAAGGACTGAAACTCAGCACAAAACCTATATATGTGGCCTTCCATGCAGCCGAAATTCATCTCTCCTTCTCACGCCTAAGTTTTTCCAGTTTTCTAGAACTTTTTACGTTATAAGCGACCACTTTAAAAATTCTTCAGTTTACTGCTTGTATGCACGGCAAGTACAGTAGTATGTACGTGCCAATAATGATACATTTAACAGGACCTGTTTGCAACTGTTCTCATTCGTACATTCTTGGCCATTCAGATAGATAGTTCAAAACTTATGCTTTATTTGTCATTAGATGAAACATTCAAAGAATTCTACTTGACATCGCCAGGTCGCTCCTGCTCAAAGGGCCCGAAAGTACGAGTTCTATACATGGTAACAAACTCCACTATACTTCGGATGTTTGCTAAATTTTGATGTGTACACTTGCAGTTTATGGCTTAAATATGCCCGCTCTTCTGAGCTTCCTAGTTTCAGGCATCGTGCACGTCATTGCTATACTTGGCGCCCTCCCTCTCTGAGTCAGACCTGGTCTCAGATAGACCACATAGCTGTTAGTTATAGGTGGCGGGGTTCCATTCAGGACTGCCGTTCTTATTGGAGCACGTACCTGGACTCAGATCATGCGTTGGTA
>QNGE01000405.1:23064-52417 GCA_008508345.1 Paragonimus westermani
TCATATGTGCGTTTATTAAAAACAGGTAATCTTTCAAATAAGCATGCGTCTGAAAGTTCTGGTTCTATGAACAGCAACCAAAACGAGAGTTAAGAAACATTCACCGGTCATATGTAGTCATTCGAATACCAGAAAGTCAGTAGTGAGCGGAAATTGACCAGAAGATGCATACTTCGAGCAACTTGCTCACCTTTTAACTTCTGGAAGCATGCTCAACCAAGCACAGTCAAGTTAAGCCTCAAACATTCGAATGATGAATAAAGCTGTTAGAGTAATGAGAAATATTTACTGCATGTTAATCTAATGAAAAGGTCTATTGGAAGACTATTATAACAGTGAATTATGGAAAACCAATAAGCATACACGACAACAGTTTGTGATTACTGTATGTTGGAAAAGTATAGGGACAGAAACGAGTAAGATTAAAAGGACATATCTCGGAAGATCTGATACAACCAGCAAGGTGCTCGGAAGTATTGAAGCTGATCACGATTCTGCGGAACACGTTTTCCAGCCGTAAATGTGGTTGAGTGATTACACCACGAGTGTAATATCAGACTTTTCCCCCTCTATTGTGGTACTTTTGCTTCTTTCTCTGTGATTTCTTCGTGTTAACTAAATGTATAAACTCAGTGAGCACTTTTCTCCTCAACATGTAGTGTTTTAGACCGATTGACCGGGCATCGGTATTTGAAAATCCACCGCTGGAGTGCTGTTTGTGACATGCCGTACTTGGCCACTTACTCTGAACGTTGACTTCTCTACTGCTTAATGTGATCGCCGCCCTTTGGAAGGAATTTCAAGGTAACCCGGCGGTAACATGGTCAAAGGCTACAAAAGATCTTCTGGTATCTTGGACTATCGTAGAGGGGTTCTAAATACTAGGCCAAGGTGCTTCCGACCATCCGCATGGCATGTTGGAGAAATTTTCAGTCGGAGCAATATTCTGTAGCCAGTGGTGTACTCGCATCCACGAAATTTCTTACTCATTCGCATCCTTCTATATTTACGTTTTTTCCTCCTCATTTTGTTACTTTTTAGGTGCACGTTAGCTGGACTCATAATGCCTTCTGTCGACGCGCTTCGGAGGCGGAAGTATGCACCCCGTAGAGAATTCATAAAGTCGTCCATTACGTCGCGGAATATACACTGCTCGTATTTGAATAACTGAGTTCAGTACAAGTCAATATTGGAACATTATATATCTCTAACCTACACCCTGTATTTACTGATGATTAATCGGAGATTCTATCGATATACTTTAATTATCGTTCGCGTTTGAATGCACCCCTTACGTTAACATTAACTTTTCAGTCGGCTTCTTCAGAGATCTTGGTTTCGCCCCTATTCTAGGTCTTCGGGGTGCATATTTTTGTCAGATTTTTTACTTCAATTTACATTCTTAGGAGACATCTCTGTCTCTCCGAAGCACGATAGACTAGCTTAAGCAGTACTCTCACGTGATTGGAGCTGAGGATATGAAAGTAACTCTTTTTCTTGCTCAATGTGAGATCAGTTACGAAGTGTCTCATAGGGTTTCCTCATGCTGTCGTTCATTGGGCTTTATGTCCCGGTTGTGGCAAAGACATGCATCACTGATGAGCTCGTACTATAGGGAAATTTGATTCCAGCGCCTTACTTTAATGGAACAGCCTAAAACGTGTATATGGACTCGGGAGCTGTGGTCTATTGTGAGTGTTATTGAGGTTGCAGTATCCTTGAGCTAATAAAGAACTAACGACAAAACCCTGAGATCACCACTGTTTATGCCATTATTGATACAATGAACGCGGCACACGTACTCAACGCGCATTAGAAGGTCCGTTATAAAACATGAAAACGTCCCCCAGCACAGGCCGGAGTATTAACACCGCGTAGCTGACTCAGTAATCCATTGTGAATAAGAAGTCGCTTTGCTGTCAAACAGTAGTCGTTGAGAACGGATTCTTTTCCACTTCCGTTTTACGACGAGGTGAAACGTTTATCGAGCTTCAAAGACAATATTTCGCATTTTGCAACTTCATTCAGGCTTATTTGACATCAACCTACGTCTGCATGGGTTGAAGCGCGCCATCGGTTGGTGCCTAAAATACCAAGTTTCATATGTAGACATTGGCCAGGTTGTTGGGACAAACACAAAGTTGATCGTTTAATGTCCGGTCCAATAAGTGGATTGTTCTGAGCTGCAATTAGCGCACCTCCGAAAATATCTGGCTGAATTTTAGAAAGGTAAACTGGCCCATCAACCGTGCACACATCTCACCTCGTGTATTGTGGGTGGAGATTTACGTCTTATGGACCCCTTAGTGGAAATGTGAACTTTGGAAACGAGGGCAGTCAGCCTGGATAGTGCGAAGATAGTATTGGCACGGTCCTCAAATCAAGGAGATGTATTTTAGAAAAGAGATCAGCGATGGACAATCAGCGGTCGTGTGGAGCGTCTTTTAAACGACGAATGAGTGAGTTTGCTATTTTAAGTAACGACCAAGCTGTATCAGCCGGTGCTGTTCTTTTTATTATCGTTTATGTCGTTGTGTGCACAGGAGCGCAATACTTTGGCAAACCATTGCCTCCTACACACGTCCCATTGCACAAGAATGTGATCGCCTACTCACAAAATGAATGTCACACTGTCTAGCCTGTAACTTTGCTCGAAACCTGATAAGTAAACGGTGTTTGCTGTTGCTACATGAGGGAATTTGTAGGATCCGTGGTTCTACAGAAGAATTAATATACATTCTGCGCACCTCGCTTTATTTGTGAGGAACATGCAGAAGCGGTGCTTCTATATTTCAGAGCGTGATGCAGTGAGTACACTCTGTTTACTCTTTCTCGTTGACCGAAATGGTCTTGCAATATTTTGACGGTCAACTCTGTGACTTTCCTCGTTGACTCACAAAGGAAGGGTTGTCAGCCAACCGTTTGTTGTTTTTAGTAAATTAGATATAAGGAATGGACACTCCTGAGTATGCTGTAGCATATCCATTCAAATTTTTAGTTTGCCATATAGCTCTGTCGCGGGGTGCATGCGTGTGTGTAACCCCGGTTTTCTTTCTTACCGCCTCGAAACCTGAGGTCAACATCCAGTCTTTGAGATGGTGTGTAATACTTATGCTCGTGATTCTTGCCACTACATTGAATTTAGTCGAATTTCACATTCGGATTTGCTTATTGAACCGCAACCAGATACCTCAAAATACTCAGCAGGTACAGCACATATCGCGTAGGGGCCTTCGGTTTCCCTCAACGGTACCAGTTATCCAGAGTCCGCATTTTTCACAGATGGATAGGTTCACAATTAACAAATCAACCACACTACTCATTAGCAATATTCAGTAGTAGTGTTAAAAGTTGTGGTCGTTTATCTTTACGCTCTCGTTTATTGCCTAAGTTTCATCATTAAATGGTTGCCGGATCTTGTACTCGAATTCACAGCCTCTTCTACTTGCTCCTCACCATCGAGAAACTAAGCAGCATTTGATGAGGGTGCATCGTTCTGGATTCTCTTTTCACCGTTATTGATCGTTTAAGGTCACCGCTGTTTTTTCATCTGTTTTATACTTCTGAGGTCAGCGTCTCGCTGAGTGTTTGCGTACGCACGCATAGGTTCCTCATAAAAATAAAAGTGTTCATACTCCAATGGTCTGCGCCCTGCCTACTTCTAGAATACCAACCAGAATTCGGAATTCACAATCCTGCTTTCGAACCACAATCTAATCTTCCCGTTCACAGTTGGCACTTAACCGGCACTCCGCCTTCATGTGTCTTTTTACTCGACATATGACCGCGTCGATCACTTTGATTTATTCAGCTCCAAACGGCTGATTGTCGCACTTCTGTGACCGCCTCTTGAAATCGTCTACTGCAACCTACCAACTTATGCTAGTCTATTTAATTTTCTTATACAAAGCGGATGCATCTTATTCAGCCACTAACTTGTCAATTGGTAATTAATCCTTCTGGCTTGGTCAGTTAATTGTCAACTTCAGTGTGCTTATTCCTCGTAAATTAGATTATTCTAGCCTTTCAGTGTTATCTCTATCATACGATTTATGTCCATTCAAATTGAATTTATTATGGATAAAGGACCTTGTAGTTTGGTACACTTATGGCAGACCGAAGTTTGTTAGGTCTCGCTCCTTCTTTTGGTGTTTTTCGTCTTTCCTGGGGACTTATCATTTGTTTACGGTCAGTCATTGTGTATCGCCCATTCAGCTTGTCAACTTGTCACCCTTTCGAACCTGTTTGACTGGGACGGGACTAGTTTCTCCAACCCACAAGTGTTACCATTCTTTTTCTCTGCCTTCCTTCTAACTACTAGCGTGTGAATTGCGTCAACTAGTATGGCCTGATCTAGGTTCGCTGAGATACTACGAGGAGTATGAATTAACCTACCGCCCGAAACACACTCCCTGGGGTCAGTGGCAATCCCAAATAAGGTTTCTTTGCAGAACATTAAGGCAGTTCTCTATTAAGACACGAATACGTCGATGTGCGGTGTCTTGTGAAAAACAATTACAAACGTGGACAACAAAACACTACCATGCATTTGAGTCAATAGTCCCACACTACTTTAAAATGTGACGCAGAGGCTTAAATAAAGCATCTAAACATGTGCGAAACATGAGCAACCGAAAAGTCTAGCATTTGGTCGTAAAATGGGTCCAACATAATTTTTCTTGCTGGCACTAAGCTAGCCGATTAACGACTGTTAGGGGGACTTACAATGCATGTTTGCGCTCACGGATCAGAAACGTGGACCATTCGCGTGGAAGGTACACACTGAGTCCTTATCAAATGAGTTGGTTATTTGATCACCACAGTGGTTCGCCGACGCACATTTCCAAACACTTTGTGTACGCGATCAAGTGGTTAGTCGGTAACAGTGCGCAGCCTGCGGTAATTGGTCATGAGCCTCGTATCTCGACGGGCCGTCTGCCTTACTCGCTACTGATTACCTAGACCATCAACGACTGAATGAAACCATGGAGTGGCCAGAAGTGTAAAGATGCTGGCTGTCAAGTGAAGTAAACTGGGTAGAGGTTGTCTGCCTACATTGAGAACCCATAATCAATCAAATCACCGGTTAGAAACACTGACCGAGATAACAGAGTGCTGTAGTCAATAACATGCTTGTATCCACAGCGTTTTTAGTTCTTTTATTTAGCCTTATTTTAACCACTTCCCTTCTGATAAGTTTTTCCCGTAGAATATTCTTTGTCACTCTTCCAGTAAACGACTGCTCTAGTCATAGTGCCATCTGGCCAGTCTCGTAGACGTCGTATGTGAAAATTCTGAACTGCTAAATAGGCTTTATAGACAATGGCAGTTGGCTCTATGCTTCTTCCGTTTTGAGCTGTCCTTTTAGCATTCTTACATTATCAATGGTAGTCTAACTTGCCTAACTAGGTTTCCTTTGAGTTGTTTCATATCTGCATTGAAGTAGAGAATAGGGGGCGGGACTATCACCACAGTTGCAAAATGTTTCAGTCTCACAATGACAAGCCTTGAACCTGGTGAATTATGATAATAGCCGAAGCACGCTGAAACGATGAAATGTGGATATGCGACCCGGATGATGCGTGCGTCACCGTTTTTACAGATACAGTTATGCTCCAATGATGTATGCTCAGCTTTCGCCTCTTAATGCTGACCTTCGTACTATGTTGTGACTCAGATGTGATATTTTTACCTTCGCTGTCAACCTTATTATGCCAGTATGATCCGCTTGTTTTAGACCACATAGAGAGCTCCTTCGAGTCAAACTTAAACCAGAATCGAGAAACAGGAGAGTATTACTCAGACCGCATGAAGCGTTAACGATATGGCTTTCATTCAGCTAACTAGGTTACGGGCATTTTATCATCAAAATGTGGATTTAATACAGTCGTAGTTACCTGCCGGGTTCTGTCTACACAAATAAGTGTAAACGGTCTATGGTAGATTATATGCGGTTTGATTCGCGATAGCTCAGTGATGACGCCCGATTTTCCATCACATCTTCATAGGTCCGCTGCTCTGTTGCCGCGACTGTCTTTGTTGTTTAAGTGTGGATAGTCTGATATTACTAGGTTGCTCCCCATATGTGACCTTAAATATAGTATGTCATCAAACGCCTCGTGTTGTAAAAGTTGGAATTTTTATATGGTTTAACATACACCTCACGCCGTCTGGTGCGAAATTCAGAGGTATGATTCTTGTTTCTGCAAACTGAAGTCGAAGGGGATAGATAGAATGGATATTCCTGACGTGGTTAGACGATTAAGGCCGACAGATAGTGGCCTAATTCAATCAGACTACTTTAAGTTCGGTCCTGCAGTTTTTCGGTTGTTGAGTGCGCAACCTTCTGGGTCCGATCTTAGATGCCGAAAGAGTCCGAAATTGATTAAAGCTGTGGATCTAACGTTATTCGTGCCTAGAGGTTTTTGAATTCTGCTAACGGTGCTGTCGCTATGTACAGGCAGAATAGGTCCAATCCTCAACAGGCTTATTCGCCGAAAGTGTTAGTGTACCTAGCTGAATCAAATGCTTGAACAAATGTGTGATACAACAATCGTTGGATAGATAGAGCTTTGAGGACACTCTATAGTGCGACCTTTGAATGATTAGCTGGAGTCGAGTGTTTTAAGGTAGATCACTGAGCTCTAAGTGCCTTTCTTTTGGGTCACCTCCCGCCCAGTGTCACTATAATCTAAACAGTATTGAAAGTGTTTGAAGGACCCAGTCTCAGTAATTTTAAAATCTTGGCAGCTAGGTATACACTGTATGGGAAATGGAGGCTGTAGCGTGGATGTTTGGTTCTGTAGGGCGTTATCGGTCACCTAGCCGGGTCCCTATGAACACCAACTATCTATGGGTGGATACTGTCCAAAATATGGCGCCAAATGGGGGTCACACATCCTTCTGTCGTAGGGACTTAGGTTCGTTTAGTTGCTGCCCATTTTTGTTCTCTATCTGCCTTCCATTTGTTGTGACACCTAAACTTACTACACTGTCGTAGTTTCGGCAGATATGTATACAGACCGAATTTTTCGTCGTCTGGCTATTTTGCTTCGTTGGCTAATTTCTTGACTCTAGTTGCCCAGTCATAAATAAAATCCATCAGCAGTTGGACACATAACCTAGTCTACGTATGCTCCGCATCTATTTCTTCCTACCCAGTTACTTCCTGGCAAGTTGGCTCCATCATCATACAGCCCATGAGGTCTTCCATCTCTCAACTCCGTCTGTTGAGGAAAGTGAATTCATTCCTCATTACGTCTTCGTTCTCGCTATCGCCTTCACATCGCGTTACCTTGCACTTGCTTTTCTAGTTTTCAAGATAATAATACTCCGCGAAATGTTTTGGTTGAGCCAGATGAGGGACCTGATTACTGGCGTCTCATCAAAGTACCTGGGGTTGCCAGCGTCTGTATGCCAAGTTTTCGTACTGAGAGATGAATGGCTGAAGGTATGAACCCCATTTGATCAGATAGAGCATACCCGTGTTCGAACAGTTGTTTTGCGCAACACATCCCAAAAGTATCTGGTTCTCAGAGTGGCCTGGGAGCAGTTGGTCACAATGACCACCATTGCCATTGGCAGCTTAGTGTGGTCTTCTAAGTGTCACATCTTCCAAAGGATCGAACCCGCATCTGCGAGCATGTATCGAAGTGGCATTCTAGTCCCCTGTCCACTGATCTGGGGAATTTGTTAATACCCGAATTTGACAGTCAGTGGTGTGTTTTGAGAAGAAATGCGTAGCGAACAAGCTCGTTTTCGGTGTTTCATCATCAGGCTAAATACAACACATTTATATGGGTTAGATGGGGTGGTAGATAACATATCACTAAAGCGAAAGATATCAGTCAACAGTTTTTTTTGTCTGGTTTGAGTCATGAGACTTAGTAACGTAACATTGGCCATGTGAGTTGTACGAAGTCTGCGAGCGATGCGTCACATCTACGCAGTCATTCTATCCTGGGTTTGCGTACACGGCCATGGAAGATTCAACGTTTTGATTAGTCGTTTTTGAGCGTACACTGGTGGTGAGTATAGGCGAATTGCGATGGCCTCTGCAATTGAAAGTATACGACCTTTGACCTGTTTTGATTGTATCCCATATATTCGGTAGATTGGCCTGAACGATTTGGTCTGATTGATCAGATGATTTGACTCGATCAAATGCGTGGCGACCGCAGACGAACAGGGCCTCGTCGATCCTCGCGTCAACCACACCGGTTGGTGCTCCCGAATGCGTTCGGACAATCGCCTATGTAGCTTGCTCCACAGGAACAAACGAAACGGTAAACACAAAAAGAGGCGGCATGAACAGGCAATATATCTTCCAACTGGGAGCGCAATGCTGGTGTGGAGACAAACTGAACGCGTAGTTGAGCTGCGAAAAACGCCTTATTGATTGCTACACTAAGCTTCTTGGTTACGGTTTCAGCGACACCATCACCCTTGAAGGGCAAGGAAATATAAACAGACTTTTTGTCTGCAGTTAGTGGTTTATCCATCTTCGCGCTTGTTAACATATTTTTATGAATAAATTGCTCCGGATAGCCATTTTCAACGAGTGTATTAAATATAAACTGTCTTTCCTCTTCGATGCTGTCGCTCGAACATATTTTCGTGGCCCTATCTGTCAGACATCGAATTAGGTTTTTCTTTTATTTTAGTGGTACAAAACTGTTGAAGTTTGTATACTGACCCGTCCAGGTCGCCTTACGATACACCTTCCGTTGTATCGTGCCATCCTCGCGACGGGACATGAACACGTCTAGGAAAGCTATACCTGTGGATGATTCGGGTTCTAGGGTGAAACGAAGATTCTTATGCACAGTGTTGAAATGAGTCAGTACCTCACTGAGGCTTTTAGATTCATCCGCCACACAGATGATATGGTCTACATAACGCTTGTAAAGGGTGACCGATTTTATTTGATCTGCTAATGAGCTACACTCTAACTTTGCCATAAAGATATCAGCCAACAATGGGCCTAGTGGCGACCCCATTGCTGCTCCGTCCTTTTGGCGGTATAACTTGCCAGAGAACTTAAACTGAATGTTATGTGTGCAGCGATATAGTAACTGCTTTAATTCTTCTACTGGTATTCCCACATTGATATTATTACTTTCAATATACTGTCCGATAAACTCAATCGTTTCATTGAGTGGGATATTAGTGAAGAGAGATGTGACGTCAAGTGAGAATAAACGCTTGCCTAGTACGTTCAGCTGCTTTAATGTTTCAACAAATTCGAAAGTATCTCTCAAGCTGTAAATGGCTAGTTTTTTCCTAACTGGCTCTAACAGCGTGGCAAGCCATTTTGCCATTGCGTGGTACGGAGAATTGCGCATATCTAAAATCGGTCGTAGTGGTACACCGTTTTTATGTACCTTGGGTAACCCGTAGAGTCTAGGAGTTACAGTGCCTACTGGTCTAATTCTTTCAAAAGTTGCAGCATCAATCAAGCCCTTCTGCTTCATACATCTAAGTGCTTTTGTTAGTGACTTCTCGATAACTGTTGTTTTGTCCTTCTCATTTTGTATGCCAACAAATTTGGTTTTATCTCCCAATAGTGCATTCATTTTACTCAAATAATCGGCTTTATCTAAGATGACGATCCCGACGCCTTTATCAGGTCTTGAGATTATTATATTCTCATTCTGTCTTAGAGATTTCAGTGAAGCTAAATGCTCTCTCGTTAGTAGGTTTTTAACTATTGATTTTCGGGTCAGACACTGATAGCAAGACTGAACTAGGGTTACTTTGAGCATCTCAACATTAACAGCTGATGATGGTTGAAGATCACTCAATTGATCATAATGGTTTTCAAATTGGGTTTCTAAGTCTAACTGTCTAATTCTATTCTTAGGACAACGGAATTTCGGTCATAGCGATAATACCTCGAGAGCAACTTTATCTAAGAGCAAAGAAGAGAAATTATAAACGTACCGTTCAGGATTTCTTGGAAATTCGACCCTGGGTTTGATTGGGTTGAGTTGCCTTCGCAGCTTCAATGTCTTCTTTTCTCGCCTTCCGGCCATAATCTGATGAACGTAATTTTCGAATTCATTTGCTTCACTAGGCGTTAGCTGTGTCAGTATCCCCTCAGCGACCGTCCGTTTGTGATCTAGGTCGAATACTCTGCTCAGCCACGTGTCCTTTTCGTTTAGAGCCAGACGCTGTAGTGAAGTTCTCGTGATGTTAATGCGATTTCGTCTAAGAATGGTCCAGTACTGTTTTGGGAATTCTGAACGATCTATGCATTGTTCCAGAAACCCGATGGCCACGTTCGCTTCCGCCAGTTGCGTACTGAACTTAATATGCTTATTAAGCTCTTTCAGTACGATGGGGTCTTTGGTTTGTTTCAATACTGTGAATATGCCCGGTTTAGTCATGAGAAGAAATGCGTAGCAAACAAGCTCGTTTTCGGTGTTTCATCATCAGGCTAAATACAACACATTTATATGGGTTAGATGGGGGTGGTAGATAACATATCACTAAAGCGAAAGATGTCAGTCAACAGTTTTTTTGTCTGGTTTGAGTCATGAGACTTAGTTACGTAACATTGGCCATGTGAGTTGTACGAAGTCTGCGAGCGATGCGTCACATCTACGCAGTCATTCTATCCTGGGTTTGCGTACACGGCCATGGAAGATTCAACGTTTTGATTAGTCGTTTTTGAGCGTACACTGGTGGTGAGTATAGGCGAATTGCGATGACCTCTGCAATTGACAGTATACGACCTTTGACCTGTTTTGATTGTATCCCACATATTCGGTAGATTGGCCTGAACGCTCAAAAACGACTAATCAAAACGTTGAATCTTCCATGGCCGTGTACGCAAACCCAGGATAGAATGACTGCGTAGATGTGACGCATCGCTCGCAGACTTCGTACAACTCGCATGGCCAATGTTACGTAACTAAGTCTCATGACTCAAACCAGACAAAAAAACTGTTGACTGGCATCTTTCGCTTTAGTGATATGTTATCTACCACCCCCATCTAACCCATATAAATGTGTTGTATTTAGCCTGATGATGAAACACCGAAAACGAGCTTGTTCGCTGCGCATTTCTTCTCATGACTAAACCGGGCATATTCATAGTAGTGTGTTTGTTGACTATAACCTTGCCTTGCCGTTACGCATTGGGTACTACATGATGTATACACGTGCTAGTCTTTTACGTTTTCATGCTCTGCTCACCTTATAACCTCCACAATGATCGGTCTAGAGTTAATTTTCGTGCGAGCTTGAAGTTAGAATGATTATGCACACTGTGCCACCCGTCAATGGTCACTTTTAAATCCTCTCGTACAAAACTGAGGCTGATGAGGCACGGTCCCAACCGTCGTATATCTTTTGAAAGCCTGACTTAACACGAACAGAATGGAGTTTGAAGACAGCTCCAAAACAGTTGACTTTTACTTGTGCTTCCAAACACTTTTCTAATTCCAAAAACCATTGTTACGATTAGTAAAATTGTGACGCTTAGTTCATTTCCCGTTTTTGAGTTCACGTGCAGCCAGTGTAAGGTAGTACTGCTGTACTACCACACAAGTAAACAAATGCTTTGGTTTGTTTCTGTAAACTTGTCTGTATAGATTCAGTCTTTGCAGTGCCTACTCGATTTAAGATGAGTGTCCAGACTAACTGTTAACCATTCTTTGGTCCTTGGGAACTTGTTCACCTAGTTGCCCATTTCTTCATGTTCCGCTTGTGTTCCGAACCGTATCGTGCCTCATACTATGTACTCTGAAGCGGTATGTGTTCGTTAAGCTTGTCACTCACCGAAGCTTGCGTCGAGAATCTCATCAACCATGTTCTGATTTCGGTGCCAAATAAGACAACGTTTTTTTAGTAATTCCACTGCCATTAGGTACAATTAACCGGGTTTTAATCGATGGCCTTCCAATTAATCATTACATCAGCGCACTTTCCAGAACTCCGTTAATGGTCGCACTGTTGTCTATTCGAAGTTTCTTCACACCTAACTAGTAACCATCTTCTCTCATCATCCTTGAACTTTGTTCCATATAATCAAAAATCGCCAGCCATTCAGATGATTTTTGACCACATTCAAAGTGCGGACCGTTTTTCACGTCTTTCGCACCATTTTTGCGGGCTGTCATCGCTAGAAACATGATATTTCTCAAGTATGTGCTGAGGAAAATCAGTCGGTCAACACTTCATTGGTGTTGAGTCTGTCCTTTTTGCACTGTACGAATATTTTCTTTAGTGGGCCTTCACTCGGTGAGTGGACAAACAGCAGGCAATCACACAGAAGAGGGCGGACGTTGCTGCGAGTAAATAAATGTGATTTGTACAGAGTGAAGAAGAACGAAAGAGTTGAAGACTTTGGGAGGATCAAAGAAACCACAAACGGAGATCGTAAGATTTTATTAAACCCGTTCATTACGTTTATCAGTAGGAAAGCCTGTTCAACGGACGGTTGATGTCGAGTGTTTGAGAGATGAAACTATTCACATTGTTGAAACTCTGAGGAACGAGATCTAGTTGTCAGTGCCGAGTGAAATAGAGTCGAAATAGGGGGTGGGAGACTAATAAAATGTCCATGGGCAAGAAGTAAATGGAATAAAGGTTCACCTGACTTATGCACCTACAAACCAGTCTGTGGTTTACGCAACTAAACAAACGAATGAGCAGTCACTTTGTATCCTCTTTGGACTTACTAACTCTTGTAGATACTAGGCAGATGAACTCTGAGGAATCGACCACTCTAAAACCCCGTCATTCACATTAAGACACGTCCACATTCTTTTACGTCGTTCGCACACAAATCTGTATGTACGCCGCCCCCGGTATTGCTTTTACAACTGCACCTTAGAGGACATAACAGTATGCTGGGTGCGATGAAGTGGTTGCTGTCTATTGTACTTGACCTCATATTATTGTTAGCTTATTATTGCATCACCAACCATTCTGTCAGGATTCTCCTAGAATTTATTACAACCTGCCGTCGCGTTTGACTTTTTGTCCCCGTCGTTGCGCTCTCGTAATTTGCCGGTAACTGTGTATTATTTTACGACGTTCGTGTTTATGTTCTTAATGTTTCCGAAATAGTACAGTAACCAATCAAACGATGTACGTGTGAGGCAGAGCACTTGCTACAGTTTGGTGCCTTGCATTGGTTTTGTGTTGTAGGCGTTTAGGCGACTACATTCCGCACTAACCTATACTGATTGGCACGCGTGCTTCCTGTTTTCAGCCATCCTGAACGTCTGGATATCTTTTTCTAGTATTGGTAAATAATGGTTAGTATTGCATCGTGCGTGTCTCTCTAGTGCATGAAACAGTAGGTTCTAGGCAAAAGGTTTGGTGCATGCTCTACAGTTTTTCTCACTGGTGCAATTCTTTCGACACGACACGAGTTTGTCCTGCTTAAGAATATTTTTCACCAGCCGCTGTACTGGTACGGCGGTCTTGGGCAGTCACAATATCGTTGCTGAGGTTGACGTATGTGAGGAAATCGTACATGCAACCTAAAGATATGCTTGGTTTTTCACAGTGCATAGCTGATATGTTGAGGCATCTCTCGCGTCCTCCATGGAAACATAACGTTTGTTTCACATAGATACTTACGTGTAAGCCATCAACTACTTCATACTGTTTACCATCAGTTACCGCAGGCCCATTGATGGTATTTACAATGAAGCCGATCCTGTGGGAAGTCACTTCTACTTGTCTTTCCAGACACTTCCAAGCCAAACCTTTCTGTGTGTAAACACAGATGGTTGAACGTTTTCGGAAACAGAACTCGAGCAAATGTGTCCTTAGAATATACGACACCTCGCCTCCCGTGTTCACTAAGCAGAAATAGGCACGTTTTACTGACAGCGGTCCGGGAAATATCGTAGTGTGTTAGACGGTTTCTGAACAGTAACTTCTATACGCTTTACTGAAGAGAACTGTATAACTCTGCAATCACTAGACTGTTACACAACACGGTTAATTATATTGAACTTAACGTGGCTGTCACTCTTGTGGCGCTGCAGTTTCACGTGTACTGGCCGAGTAACTACTCTTCTAGAGTAAATGAAGCAGTGTCGTTGTTGATACCGGTCGATTACATGACCCCTGCTGAATACCGCTCATTTAACCAAGTACAATTTCATTGTACGCAGCAAATTTCTGGGTAACTGCGAATTCTAACCGGCAAAAACTCAGAACTGACGGCCGACTGGAATGTAAAGAGTAGACTTAAGGGACTCAGGGTGTTAGATAAAAGAGTACACGTGTGGAACCCAAAGCTGAACGGTTCAACGCACGTGCAGATTTCTCTAATAAATCATGTTGGATACTCGATCCATGTTTGAACCAACATCTGTTCGACTGAAAGAGATGTACTGACCTCTCTCAGTCACATGGTCAATGATTTTACGCTACAAATTCTTTAGCTGTTACTGTTGCTTTGCGGAATGATCGGATGTTTCGGGATAGTTATGCTCTGACCGACTATAGACACCTCGCTCCAACATATCCGCCAATAATTTTCCGACCTACCCTTAAAAATGGATTGGCAGGCTACGAGCCGCTTGCCGAATCGGACGTACCCCACCTGTGTCAATACGGTGTCACACAACTTAGATGCGCCCAGGCAGTTGTCATTCCCACCAGAATATCACCTTGTGCTCTTCAGTTAATTCCCATACTCTGTGCGTTATGTGTGCTGAGAGTTGTGAGACGATGTCCCCGATAAATTTCTGTTATTCAAGCTCAACATGCACTTCCCCCCTGGCTAGGTGCTGTCTTTCAGGAGGCCCTACAAGAAACGCCAATGTTTTTTTACGCAGTTTCTAGGAAAAACCGCTCATCACATGCGTACCGCACGGTTAGAAAGATTCAGGATACAATCACTCAGAATACAATCACTCCTCAAAATGACGTGAAACGGTAACGTTTGGACAACCAAGAATCGCAAAACACATGCTCACTTTCCTAACTGCATAATTCCACGAACACAGGCCGGTTGTTCATTCACGGCTGGAATTTATCTGCCAGGTCCCGCAATAACATCAAGTTGGCAAGTGGTATGGAATACGCTACAGACAGACCGGGAAAATAGCGGTACTCTGGTATCTGGCCGCTTTTTATGCCTTTGTTTCATACTACTCGGGTTATCAAGTAACTTAAATGCAAAAGTTTATTTTCTGAGACTGGGACATTTTAAGGGCGTAGAGTGTCGGAAACTTTCCTGTTCTTGCAAAGTTCAAAAACTCGAACTAGACAGTGGTATGGTTTAATAAAATTGATGTGTGTTGCTGTTTCATGTTTTGGTTTGAGCTACTGAAGACAGGCAGAGTTCCTCGCCACATTATTCAGCGACCAAAGTAGTATTAGATGTGTGACGGACACGCTAGCCGTGGACGAGATGTAAGTTCGCATTTGATTTTGAACCGTCCGCTCAATCTCATTCGCTAAACTTGACCTTCTTCTACAAGAGCCCAGTGATCTAGATAACGAATGATGTAATATGTTAACGTACTTCTCCCATCCGATGAATCTACTGTTTAGTATGACTTACTTACTTCTACTTGTCTTAAACATTCCCCGTACATATGTGGAACCACCAGCGCTCCCAGCTGCGGTGTGTGTGTAAACTCCATATTATTTGGTTGGTTCCTTGTTCTCCATACTCGAATGCTCCCATCACAGTGTCAATCCGAAGCTGGACTCGTCAGTCTGAATAACTTAAAACCACTCGACATTGCTTCACGTACGATGTTGTATGATCCAACTCAGCATTGTCATCATGGATTTCACTTAAATGTGGAACGCTTGTATCCCTGGATCGTACGACCCTCTTGTCCAAACATCGTCACTGTGTACTTAGGCCGAAAATTTACATGGCTTGTGCAAGATTGTTCCAGAGGCAGATCGATTGGTTGTTGTTGCCATAAGGGTCAGCCGGCTCACTACGAGTTACTTCTGTCCCCGCTGAGTTCTAAGGGTTTGTTGTCATCTCTGTGCCTTTCGTCCATTTGAATCACGCTTATGGAGTTTTATGCTCACCTTCAATATCTTTCGGCAATACCATCTAGAATGCCTTACAACTTAATTGCTTGCTAGGTTTAAGTCAGATTAGCCATGACTGACGGCCAGTTGTTGACTTCGATTAACAATAACGCTGGTGGCACATGGATTGTTCGTCCAGTAAGTCAGCACAAGTTATCTATTGTTCAACAACACAATGGACACGAACACTGTTACACATGGCAACAATCCCGAGACCCCATAGTTTCCCATGCTAAGTTAGAACATGAAAAACTATTTCCTGCCCGATTACTCTCCAGTGCTGCTTGTACTTATCCGGTCGCCTCAGGGCTGTTTACGATCAGTTTAGTTTGATCGTTTATCATCATAGCATTAGGTTTTAACTTACTCGTTTGTGTGAGTCGTTTTCAAATCGCTTAATTGGCGCGAACTCTGGATGTCGGCTCATTTACACTGCAGTTTGACGTAGACTTGAGGACGGGAATGCTAAATCCTGTGACCAGCGCACGCTAAAGTTGCCACAGCAAGGCATTCCTTGCCTCACTTTTTATTGCAAGCAATCTGCTTGGGACCGTGGACAGTTTCAGACACTTGGGCATTGCTATATCTCCCGCTTGCAAGTTGTCACACATGGCGTCGAGGTGGCATTTGGCCTTCGCAGAGTGTGACGCTTTTAAGCGTTCTGTGTTGTTCTACGGCTCGGAAACATGGTCTGTCTCCAGCAAAGATATCAACGAACTTCTCACGTTTGACCATCATCACCTCCTTCATTTGACTTACATCACGTGGGTTGACTGTGTGAACAACGCGGCCGTTCGGCAGCACGTATTTCGGAACGCTCGGGACACGCAGTCAGTTAGTCAGCCAGTCAGGCTATACGACCTATAATGGTTGGGCCACGTGCTCTGCATGCCAGCTGGGCGTTTTCCACCCCGGACACTTCATGGAAGCCACTTACAGTTGGGGTGGTCAAATAACCACATTGTCATTAAATATGAAGACCTAGACCGTTCCGAAGATTAAAGTTTATAGAACCGAGACGCCCGATTGAGATCCTCGTGAGTGTCCAAATCCCCAGTTAGAAACGTTATCAGAGACGACAGCTTGCCGCAGTCAGTGGCCTGTCAGTATTCGTACTATTTCGTGTTCTTCTGCTTAGTCCCGTTCTGTCCATTTATATCCTTTTGGGTATTTTTTCTTCTGGGTTATTCCATATCACTGTTTCGATGAACGGCAGTTCGAGTCATAGTACTTTGTGGCCAAGCTCATAACCATTATGAATGCAATTAATATTCTATCCATCCTCTTTGTTGGAATTTTGAGGGGGATTGGTCCTCTAAAAGGTATATTCCCTTAAAGGAACTCGCAACATAACTTCTACTGACAGATCTCTAGTCACTTCACTCCCTCTTTCGGTGGGGAATCCTGCTTTTCTTCTAAACTGACGTTTCACCTAAGTGCTTTTACGGTTCTTGATTTCCAGCTCACGTGAATACAAAACTCACATTGTATCTCCAGTTACTGCATATGTATTTATCGCAACATCGAATATTTTATTTCGCGCACGACCGAGCCAGTTAGTGACCATCGCCCTCTCACTAGATCTGGTGAAGTCACTGCTCATTTAAACGTCCTGACCCTGCTTTTGTGTAAATTTCAAGTGAACTAGTAAATTATGGAGCTTATTTTCCTGATATTTTTTACCACTGGCGATGCATTTAGTGGCATCGAAACCTATAAAGGTAACTGTACAACGCCTCAACAATCTGAACTAATTATTTTTGCTGTCTTCTTTTATTTCTCGGCGCTTTATTTCGGAAATAAATACGATGCAATAGTTTACCCGCTTTCACCTGCGCCTTCTCACGTCAAAGGGCAATGCGCTTGTGTCACATGACTGTAGCTGTGCGCGAGAAACGCGATAACTGGCGTCCATGATTGAGAATCCTTGTGACACTGAACCAATCACCCTTGACCAGACTGCCTTCTCTATTGTTGTCTTTGTTTTCATTCTGCGTTGCTGTTTTCCTACGTTCGTGTGTGCGTGTATTTGTTTGTATCCTCGAGGGAGTTTTTATGCGACAGCGTGTTAGAAACACACGCAAATTGGTTTCTCTTCTGGAACAAATTGCGTCCTCAGTTTTGTTCGCGACGCTGCTAGCGAACAGGTTTGTAGAGCTTCCGTTCCGTAGTTCCTGCATTCTTATCTCGCCTCCTTGTGATTCAGGGTATCCGCTAAACCGTAGTCTCAGAGTGTTCCGGCTGTTTGTGTGGCCGCAGGTTTCTCGATGCAAGCCGCTCCCAGTAAGAGGCTACGGTCCGTAGTTTTCGTTATGGTAACGAAACAAAATTTTCAACTTCCAGGCAGCGGGTTCAGTTTGCTATCATGTAAGTTTTTTCTAAGTGAGCCTTAGAAACTTGGCCGCATTATCACATAATGCTGCAAGTCAATATACACAAGACTAGCAAACCTACAAGGGAGTGATTAATAAGAGACCGGATGTACTGGTCTCACGTTGTCCGTCGGATGGCGTGCTAACTAATGATTTGGTTAGCGTTGTTGATAACAGTGGTGCAGACATAGTTCAATTACTGCACTCAGTCTTTCAGGCTTTGCTTGCTGATTTACTGTTCTCAAAATAAGTTTTAAAAAGGGAACGGAAACTTGTCTTACAAAATAGCCCGAAATCCAAGTTTAACCCAAGCCACCCAGGTAATATCTCTCTCTGTACATCCTCGGTCAAATGATTCATAAATTGACTACTTAAAACTAAAAATCCTTTTGAGTGCGTTTGTGTTTTTTTCTAAACTGTTGCTCTGAAACATATGGAACACAATACTCAGACGTCTTGACTTTACTCGTCCAGGTTTTGTTGCAAGTAATTGATCACCTTTCGATTGGTCACCACTCGAATCGTATAGCTCAGCAGGCATTCTAGCTAAGTATGTCATCGTTTGTTCCATGCGTGGTTTCCTCACTTGAATCGACAGACTTTCATATTGCAATTTAACCCCTGCGTTTTGCGAGGTAATCATTTCCCACCTCTCATTCGCCTGGAGGATTTGCTGCTTCATTCTAACGCGTTTCGTTCCAAGTGTGTTGGTGGTATCGTAGATGGAGGTTTCCAGTCATGTTCCCTTATCCAACTTTTGCAGCCGAGCCGTCTGGAATTGATCAGCTTTTCTATTTTTTCACTCCGTCATGCTTAAGTTAAGGTATTTTAGGTTTACCCTCACTCCTGAAGAGCCGTTGTTATCATAATTGTGACTGTGGGTTTTCTGTATGCCTTAACCCCTAAGTTATTGTTTTGCTATTGCATGCATTCCCCAACTCTGGTTGAGCTGTTACGTAATTTTCTCCGGTTGTGGTAACTCAGTGATAGCAGTGATCAGTTGTCAATTGCAAGGTCGTGAATTCGTGCTCGGTTGCCACGTCCTGTGCATAGTTAGGGTAGTCTGACAGTATCCAGCTCACGTGCGACATTACGTATTAATTTGCAGCTAGCGACTTGTGATGTGGGAATTTACACTTCTCAAGTCTGATATTACACTCGTAGTGTATTCACTCAAACACATTTACGGCTGGAAAACGTGTTCCGCAGAATCGTGATCAGCTTCAATACTTCCGAGCACCTTGCTGGTTGTATCAGATCTTCCGAGATATGTCCTTTTAATCTTACTCGTTTCTGTCTCTATACTTTTCCAACATACAGTAATCACAAACTGTTGTCGTGTATGCTTATTGGTTTTCCATAATTCACTGTTATAATAGTCTTCCAATAGACCTTTTCATTAGATTAACATGCAGTAAATATTTCTCATTACTCTAACAGCTTTATTCATCATTCGAATGTTTGAGGCTTAACTTGACTGTGCTTGGTTGAGCATGCTTCCAGAAGTTAAAAGGTGAGCAAGTTGCTCGAAGTATGCATCTTCTGGTCAATTTCCGCTCACTACTGACTTTCTGGTATTCGAATGACTACATATGACCGGTGAATGTTTCTTAACTCTCGTTTTGGTTGCTGTTCATAGAACCAGAACTTTCAGACGCATGCTTATTTGAAAGATTACCTGTTTTTAATAAACGCACATATGACAGTCTTTCCCTCCTTGCAAGATCTTCATAGTTTTACTCTAACTTCTTACCAAATTTTTGATTCTGTGAAGTCTCCCTTCTTTATCGTAGGTTAGTGCAAAAAGGTTATTTAGTATCGATAAGCATTTCACCCAGTGCCATTGGTAATCATAACAGCAGGTGCCCTGATGGCGTTGTACTAGGCTGTGCAGATCCGAAATACTAGAACTCAGCCGACTTCATTGTCATTCTTTATTAGCTTAAAACAGAATGCGAGAATGCAAACTTTCACTCCGCCAGACCACAGTTTGTAATTGACGTATATATATATATAACCACAGAGAGAGAGGCAAACGTACCATAGTAGGAGAAGAAAAACGTAGTTCGTAAAGCGAAGGGGAAATACATGTAGAGGGATAGAGAAGGAAAGATTGCAATGATTTCAACAGAGACTCGCAAAACAAACGTCAGTGAATTCTGTTTTCCGTCACATCAGATAACGTCCTCAACCAACGGTGTTCAGTGACCTTCAGACTCTAGCCAGGGAACCAGGAGCGCCCTACCGGAACAAGCCTCACATCGAGTACTTTCATACCTCGAACCCAAATCACTCGTCCACCACCGGGCTGCCGCTTCCAGCCCAATCCACCACTCGGAAACAAGACACGATGTGGCGGGCGCTGAGTTGGCATTTTTACGATGTGGCCAAGCCAACAAAGCCTGTGAGACGAGATGTGTATGCCCAAGGGTTGACAGAACTTTTCCGTTCGGAAGACACGTCGGCGGACTTCATCGTTGCTGACACGATGTTCCGATCAAAAGTCGCCAATGCTCCCGGAACATCGATGGGCGGAAACGGACACTCTGTGAGAATCCTCCGCGCGTGTGGACCAGATTTCGGGGTCATTTGATAGGACTGCCTCACGATGGCATTGTACACTTGGCCTTTCACAGAAAACTGAGACCATGTTGATGTCACAGATGGCGCCACTTGACAAACGCCACTCGAGCCTATGCTATGCGAGTTGTGATCTCATCAGACATTCCACCAGCGTTGATACGATTCCCAGACGACATGAACATCATGACTACCTCCACCGGCCGACCACCAAGGGCGAGGGCAGGAACAAAGTCCTGCCAATCTTGCAACAACACCCTGCACTTATTAGATGCAGAAGCCATACAAAACCAATGAACCGAAGCTCTGAATCCGCCTAAGATGTTGTGGGCCCCGTGTGAATTCTCACAGATTTGATCGATGTCATCTGCATACTCTCTGTCTCGAAGTCGAGTGTCCGGAAGCAAATTCATACCATCATATTCGTTGTTTTTCAGTGCACACTTTGGGATCTCGTCTACTGCAAAGTTGAACAGGTTGAGGGAGGCTGGATAACCTTGTCGAACTCCATTTGTGATGCTAAAGGTGGGTGATACGCTGCTACAAGCCATAACCCTACCCGTGGTCTGACAGCAGATTGCTTTCAGGATGTTCACATACTTCTCATGCACATCCATCCTCGACGGACAGTTCCAGAGTGCAGCTCTGTTAAACGAACTGATGCCCATAAGACAATTGTTAGCCTTCTGTCAGAATGGCGGAGTTCACTAGTCTGGTGAAGTGTGAAGCTGTGGTCATCGCAGCGATGGCTGATGCGTAGACCGGCTTGCTCCTCTTGTATGACCTGCGCTTACTTTGTTCATTCTGTGAAGCATGGTGGCTACTAGCAACTTTGACGCAACAGAAACGAGGCTAATCATCCGTTGATTTCCAGAGGATTTGAATGGTGCCTTTGGGGGATGATGACGTTAGCGAAACCCCCGTCATTTGGTACAGCTTCACTGACCCAGGTGTCCTGGACTAAAACCGTGAGCTCTTCGACTAATGCTAAACGTCTATATACAAAAAAGGCAGAAGGGACTTTCTCTGAGCCGGGTGCTATTTGACTTTTTAGAGGCTTGTTATCAATAATGACTCCCTTTTACCTAGGCGGAAAGACATCATCTGAGCGATGAGCATAATTAGTGCATAAAAACAGTCATTGGCATATATGGTCAGTCCAATTTTTGTTGAATATGTTCAACCCAGCGTCCTATGCGTCTTTGCAGGCTGTGAGTTGGCTCAGCATTGACTTCGCAGGTGACCTCACTCACACCTGATTTCCTGCCACTAGTTGCTGGGATGAGATGGAGGGGCTTTCGATAGTTCCCGATTACATTGGCTTGTTCCATCTCGAAAGCGCGTTGCAATCCTGTCGTAGTTGCTCCCAGAGCTCCAGCTGAGTAGCCTTGCTGGCCGACTTGTACAGACTGCTGGATGAGATAATCCGGCGGGTACGAAGAAGGTTCTGTGATTGCACAGAGATCCAGCGGTTGAACACTGAATGGGCAGTAGTACTGCACGAGGCAGTACGGTACTTATGCACTGCATGGTCAGTTTGTTTCAATTTCGTCTGGTGGGTGAGGACCGAGGTTAGACCGAGATTAGAGGCAAGTGCACACTGTTAAGCATAAAAGCCCTGTGTCCCTTCTGGTTTACTTCGTGGTTGGCGGCGAAGTTGTCCTCACTGAAACACAAATCAAACGTGGCATATAACATTGCATGATCGGAATCCACCCAGGCACTCCAGGTTGGTAACATTCACGCCGCCGATAGCTGACAGTCATGCGGTCAATCCGTGTGCACGATCGCCAGGTGGCACATTGACGCCTAGAACGTCGAAAATTAGTACTTGCCAGAAACAAACCGTTATCAGCACATCATTGTCATCCTCACCATAGACAGCAATACATCAGTGGTTCACACTAATGCTTAACTGCCACACAACCATGAAGAAAAAGCAAACCCTATACGGGAAGACAGAGAAGAAAAAAGAAGGGGACGGAAAGGGATCTAACTACCGAAAATAACTACGTCTGTATTCAAACATTCAACATCATGGTGCCTACACCTTGCAAACGAACAACCGAACTGCAAGTGATGGTAAGCCGTCATCTGCAAGACAGCTTCCTTACGGCTTTCATTGCCCTGTGTCACTAAATGCGCTCAGCACAGATCTACAACAAACGTTCACCTTTGTCTGTTTGGTGAACACACTAAGGATGGGGGTTACCTAAGTCACGCTCGTCAGCTCTTAGCCTGCCTACCTGAGCGTGTAAGTTTCCAGCTAGTACAGCAATGTCCATAAGCTGCGCGGTGCGTAGGAGGTTAGTGAGCTGGTGTTAAAAATCATCTCTCACTGCGTCTGGACTACGGTTTGTGTGCACAGTTGCCGCAACAACAGACAGCGTTTGTAATGGGCGCTTCTCGATGCTCTAACCGTACCCCCGAGTCTGATAGTGTAAATGCGGCTGTTGACGGTAATCCAGTCAAGCAACGCCTTCTCTGCGTATGCACGTAGGACAATTCCATCACCGACTTGGCCAGTAGCTTGAGCTGCATGGTCTCCAGACAAGCGCATGTTGTACCCCTAAAGTGAAGCGGCTGATGGAGATTGAGAATATGGCACTGAGCTATAATTCTGAAGCTGTGTTTCAGAAAGACAGCAGGTATTGATGGCGATAGTCTCTAAAGTACGTATAAGAACTGCCTGCCGACCTATTTGCGTAAGTGTTCAAACATAGGATGTGGTAAGCTTAATTGTTGTTTAAGGGGCCAATGGGGGCTTATGCCCTTCAGGCAGAGGAACCTTCATGCTTAACAAACTGTCATTCTGACCGTGAATTCAATCGTGAAGAGCAACTGAGACAAGTCTCTCGAATCTGTCTGGAAACGGGATTGGCGAGTCACTAAGTACTTGTTTGAAAAAAGAATGGGAAAGGAAACATGTTGGTTTGATACAGTACCGTATGACGTGGAGTCAAATCCGGCCGCCTACGACTCGATCAAAGAGTCGTGATAGGAAGACAGGGCAAAATTCATAAGTAATGTGCATTTGTGGGTTCATGATTATGATAGCAAAATACTTCCCGGTTGTCCAGGCCGAAGAAGAGGATTAGCTCAAGGGGTCTCACTTGGAGCCTTTGGTTCCGAAGAAACGTAACTCACAAGGCAACGAGACGAAGCGTGGAGTTCGCAGCCCATTGGCGGCTGACGACTAATAGTAGTTCCGTTCTTACACCCTTCGGGTGGAGTGTCTCTATCCAGGATACCGAATGCACACTGCAGGAGGTTGCGAAGGAAGCAGCGCAGAAGTTTGTGTATCCACCAAGGAAGGCTGACATGATGTATTAGATCTGTCTAGCCAGGGCGTCCAGGGCCGACAGGGCTGTTCAGACGCACGCCGGTGACCAAATTGGTTCATAGACATTCAGACGGACTCCAGCTCTTCAAGGTACCCAGCACACCTTTCATACCCGTGGGAGTCGGTGACCACCAGGGTGATTCGTACTTCTCCAGAGTCTCCATGGGTGGTGGAGACTAGATATCTCTGTATGCCATACAGACTGTACGCCAGACGAATGACATGATGTTCGGAGGCCGATTTGCTCCCGTTGGGGCAATTGAAACTCTTTTGTGGAGAGGTAACGTACACCATGTCACAATACTGTCAAAGGGTTTATGTGACAATCTGCAAGAGAGCCGGCTGCCAACTGTGAATCCAGTGCGCCATAGAAGTACTACTGCTCATTGCCCGTGACTGCTTATTCCCCAGGAAAGTCGCTTAGCCTCTCAGCTGGCTCCACGTGGAAGGCCGTTTCCCACTCCGTATCCCAGGGACACGCCCGGTGGCGCCCAGATTTCCTACTCGTTTACCCGGGTACCGGATTTAATTGATGTGCTAGATTATTGTCCATCTATACGCTAAGCTTTTAAATTCATACTAGAATATCGTTCGATCAAAGACCGTGGTTTTTCCGCCTTTATACGGCTTAAGTTGACTCGTTCAAATCAGTGAACTCTTCTAAAAGAACAGCGAGCGTAGCAAACACCTCGTCGATAAAGTCTCATCAAGTTGTTACAGTTATAAAAGGAAATAAGACTGTTAACTGCTCACATGTCAATCGGGTGAATCAGCTAACGGGTAAGGCAGTTGAAGTGATCGAACAAAGTTTTTCTGTCCACACAAGGTTGGATTACGTAATCGAATGGCAATAGCCTCGGCACTGGCCACCATTCGCTGGCGGGCGAGTTCTGACCGGTTCGGTGAAACTCTGTAGGCAACGGTGAACGATCGATCTATGTTGACCTGATAGTCGCTGTCAGCCAGGCGACCTAAAATGGCACTCCTGATCGATTTTCTCTCACATGTCACGAACCATGTGGATGATGTTCTCCGATTCTTCTAGATAAATGCCGAATCGTATGACCCACGTAGTTTGCTGAACAATCACAAACGAACGAGTAAATCACCACGGATGAGTTGTAGACCGACACTATCCCTCAGCTTTAGAGTAAACAGCGGTGAACTGGTGAATGAGATAATCAGTCTGGCTGTGTTGAACGTTCGCCTAGGGGAACTAGTAAGTCGACGGGTTAGTGGTTCAGCTAACACATATCCTTTGTGTGTCAGTCGTGTGAAAATGGTCTTTCCATCAACCCATTAAACCACTACTTTCATATGTTTGGGCACAAAATTGTCAGGGTAGCCATTCTCTTATAGAGTGCGGGTTACAAACTGTAGCTCATGTTCTAAAGCATCTGCTGTGGATATTTTTCTGACTGTGTCCACCGAGCATTTGATCACATTTCGTTCGTATTTTAAGTTAGTAAAACTATAAAAGTTTCTGTACTGGATTGACCAATTAGTCTTACAATAAATGTGGCGTTTGAAACCTCCGTCAGTCCTTCTACTCAGCAAGACGTCCAGGAACTCGAAAGACCCATCTGAGTCCGGTTCTGAGGTAACCTTATCAGCGGAAGTGCGCGGCTGAAGTCCTTTAAAATATCAGCTATATTGACGGATGAATCTGTGACAGCGAATATATCATCAACAGGGTACCGGTTGAAAACCTTTTGATTTGTAAAGTGCTCATCACCGTTCGTTCCAACTTGCTCATAAAAATACCTGCCAGCAGTGGTCTTAATGTTGACCCCATTGCCACTCCATCAGTTTGTCTATAAGTATCACTATTGAAGTTAAACTGCACATTAGGGGTGCATTTTATAGGCAATTCTTTTTTAGAACTCGGTCTCTTTTATGTTTGGCGTTTACTATCTCCTCGTACACCATCAAATTTAACTAGGCATTTTCTTTATGCGATTGAATGTATGTGGTGTTCAGTTTGAAATTTTATATTTTACTCCAGTTAGTTGTACTTATCGAAAAACGTGTAGACTGTTCTGTTAAATGTGTATCTGAATGCGGCAGTATCTCTTCGTCTGAGTTGTTTTAATTCGTTCCTTCTGCACACCCAACTCAAAAATTTTCCTACACAGTGCTTCCTTCTTATGCTCCTCTAATACGTACTGTATTCATTTAATGCCGGTCAGTTGCCTAAAGCTCCTCTTGCTCCAACACGGAGCACCCGTTCTCCCTTATTTGGTTCGTCGGTTTTGGTTAATTCGAAAAACGCCCATTTACAAACCCATACAACATTCTTTTTTCCCTCCTTTTGCCATACGTTTTGTTTTTTCTTCTCTTTTGTCTGTATATGCATCTCAAATGTACTGCATGGGTGCATATAAATGAAAATCCGCCCTTCGGATACAACAAGGCTATCGGACTTAACTAACACCTTGTGAGATCTGTTTAGTCCATTCCTTTTACAATAAGCCTGTACCGTCGTTAAACGCACAACTTAGTACTGAGCGATTTCCCTAGCCATGGCGTTTTGTTCTGTTCAGTTCAATCGATGGTAGCTAACCCTCTTCGTAACACTAGCTACTCAGGTGGAAGTGGTTTCTGGGTTTTCAAATCCACGATGAAAAAAAGTTACAGTTTAATCACCTGTGTCCAAATGATTGGTCGACTGATCGGGTTGGAAACGTCTCCACCTTTTGCCTCCACTTTGGTTCCCTTGGTTACTGGGCAATAACCTGAAACTGTGGCTTTGTTATCTTCCCATCAAACGTCACGATAAGCAATAAGCCGCGGTCGAACAACCAATAATACGATATATCAGCAATAGCTGCTTATCTGCTTGGAGGTAGCTTTGGTAAGTCCATTAGTTATGGAACGTATTAGTCACTTAGCAGGAAGCGCTTCCGTGACGTCTGTGCAACAGTCAAATATCTTTGAAACAGATGCCACCCAGGAACTGCCCATGAATGAACGTGGGTACTCTTAGAAAGAGCGTTTTGACGTTCTGGATCCACTGTTTCTTAATGTTTTGTTAATATCTTTGTACCCATTTGTTGTTTCACCTTCACTGTGGCATATTGCAAAAGACGTTATATTTTCTTCGGTGGTGCAGCCAGTGCTTACGGGGAACTCAATGGTCTTCTCTTATCCGCCTTCCGTTCCACACATGCCCAACGTGATTGATCTGTTTAGTCTCTGATGGCCAATGGCGTATTTCTGTCTCGTAACGTGCATGAACCTTGTTAGCTGTTCGAGTTCGGTGTGCGGGTGCGTTATCTCTCTGTCTAGTTCATACACTACCGGCTGAACGTGCTCACAATAATTTTAAGATATGAATAACCATAGGTATCAGGATACAGGTTGACCAGTTACTCCTAGCTATTTCACAAGCTTAACCGTGAGACGTGTGCAAACTCCCATTAGGTTGGGTTGTGCTTGCAACGAACTCATTTACCAGCGTTTCATTTCATGACTTCCAAATACATCGCCTCCAGTACCGCTTCATTAATCCAATTATACATTGGATGAGGATGCTGAGCAAAGACATACATCACCCAGCGCGAAACCCACACTCAGTAGTGATGACGTCTAAATCACGCGATTTTTTGTTCGGTTCTGGTCACCACGACTATTCCTGTCAAGGTTTGGATAAATGTGCTACACGCAGCGGGTATTTTATGATGTAAGACTGAGTAGAACTGGAATGAGTAGAAATCTTGTCTGATACATTTGTTGGGCTAAATGATTGACGATTAGACGATCTCATTAGCCATCTGTCACCTCGGACATTTTATTTACTCCGTGTTCTGTTCCCTGTCGGATACCCCTTATAATTACCAGTCTTGTAGCTTTCGATTTACCTGCTATTCTAAAGTGGTTAACTGCCCAGGGATTACATGCATCTTCCTGCTTCTGTTACTCCAATGACTTTCTAAAACAGCTTATTCTTACCATTCATTATACTATATTTCGAATGTGATAGTCTCCTATAAAGCCTCTCCTGGACAAAGGCCATCTTCTTATACCACTTTTGCTTTTCCCAGAATGTTTACTGAACGACCCACATTTACCGTCTCATTGGATTAAAGTGTCCATCGTCGTACTTTCAAATGACTCACAAGTGAACAGAGGTCACGTTGTCAACGCTCCATTCACTAAGTCGGTATTGTCTCGAATTTTCTTGCTTCCAATTCAGTGTACCTTCGTCATGTAAAGCCATCAACGGGTTTCGGTTCTTTTGGTTTGAACCGCTCATGTTTGCCAGCGACAGAGTTAATGTAGTTGAACATTTGGGTAAGCCTCTCATTTAAGCGTCGCTAGGGCGACCCAATACACCTGGCGGTATATTTCAAATGATGCTAACACATTCCATACCATGATAATGCGTTGAGGGGGTAGAGACCACCAGCGATCAGCTTGGTGCTTATTTTACTACTGCAACTGTTGATTGCCTTCCGAAAGACTAATTCGATGGAAAAAACTGCCCAACCTACATGATCTCCGGTTCAATTCACCACAGGCGTGGTGTTATTGAGCACTTTACTTGGTAATAGAGTTTGTTTCACTGGAGGCCAGTGGAAAAAGCGCGTCAGCCAAGTCCATAACGGTTCGGTTGATCTTCAGCACTACACATGTATTCAGTGTAACCAAAGTGAAGAATGTGATGAAAATTCAATGCATTAATCGTGTCATCAACGAAAAGATGAGATTTTGTAGCCACCAAGGTCCGTACGATTGTAGTGGATTGTCAGGTCGGAAGTGCGAGTTTTCGAACGCTCGGTCGAATACCTCAACGCGGGGGAAGGTACGTTTAAAAACCTGCTGCGATCGGATCAAGAACAACGTGCGCGGCCGGATGAGTCATCGCTCGACTGGATCGGACCAACGGGCGAGGCAGGGCAGGCGAAATACGACAGACGGCCAGATCGGAGGCGTGGTTTTTCCACCAGTCAGAGGAACATCTCGACACGATGTTGGAATACGGTCAAGGCCAACATTGGGTGGATGGCGGACAGCACGAGCAGCCGGA